>VXAX01003950.1:1870544-2042748 GCA_013399835.1 Leptocoma aspasia
CCCCACCTCCCGGGGGGGACATACCTGGACATTGTCACCTGGCAAATATCATTAATTCTTTCAGAAAACGTGTCTGACTCTGTGTACCAGTACATTGAATGGCACCTGAGACAGGAATTCCCAGGCACTGGTTAGGATTACACATGCTGCAACAAGTCTTAGAGAGCCCCTTAGGATGATTTTGGGCTCACTACCTAGGGTCTCACCAAATAATTTCTGACATAGTCTGGGAATTATCACAGGTCAAGCAACATTTCCGTTTGGTGCTTTGGATCATTTCACAGTTTTGAGGAGTGAAACATCTAACTGTACAGACATGTGTCACTCTGGGCTGCAATGTTTTAGGAGCCTGACTAACTTAACTGGTGAAGAATGGTTTGGGTGAAACATCCAATTTACTAGCTGTAGCCTCTAGGTCCAAACAGGGTTGTTTTGGGACAAATGTGAAGCCAGAACAAATGAGAAATGGTCACACATTCTGAGGAACCTGTCATTGTGTGCCAGAGGCAATTCTGAACAAAAGCAAGAGGTGGACATTGTGAATCCACTAGCAAGGCAAAATATATATGACCTAGAATAATTATTGTGGTTCCTGCTACGTGAGGGTCTATCAACTCTTGGCTCCAAAAGCGATCTTTTCATGCACCATAGTTTAAACTCCTGAGACACCTTGGCCTGAATATAACCGAAAGTTTGCTTTAGACCAGTTGTTTGGTCCAAACTCTTGTACCAAACAACTCCAAATAACTCCAGTAACATGCAAATGTCCCAAAGGTCTTGGGTTGCAGCTTTCTGACTGTCTTAGAATCCTACATAAAATGTAACAATCAGCTCAACTAAACTGTGTCCTTCACCCCTCTATCACTTGTGAACCTCTAAGAAACTCTCTTGACAAATTCAGTCTTGGCAAACTTTTAGGGACCCAGAATACAGCTCAGCATTTAAAATAAAGACAAAACCCCTTTTTTTCTAAATATGCATTCACAAATAAGTGTTGCATATAATATTAATCTCTTGTTCCAGAAAGAATCAGAGTGCGTTGGTGCGTTTGGCCTTTTGTACTTCCCTTTGATTGGCTAAATATTCTACTTTAGCCTACACAACTCAGTAGGGATCTTGCTAGCTTCCAAAAAACTGGAAACTGTGCTGCATGTTAATTTCCCTTGTGCAGATAAGAATGTACACCCTAATTTGGAATTTATATTTGCGAAAGAAGAAAGATGTATTCAGCAACAGAGATGGGGGACAGCAATGTGAAAATGAAGCCAGGTTTTACCAAGAGGAACTAGAGCTTTTGATAAACTGTATAATTAGAAGAAACTGTGAATCTCATTTTTAATGTAAATGCCAAGGAGAACCCTTTTTCCTTTGGCATCAAACCTCCACCCTCAAGCTACAAAAGCATATACTTATTTTGAAAGGATTGCCATAGATTATTATTTAGAACCTTAGGTTATGAACTAGGGACAGCAAAACTCACAGCAATGTCCACAAGCATTGCATTAACCAATGAAACCCCCAGGTAACGTACCATTATTTGGTAAATATATATTCTCACCATCACCGACTGGAAACCTGGGAAGGCAAGCAATTATCACTGTGTTGGCAGTTTGTGTTTAAAGTGTGTAATTATCTCTCCAATTCTCTATACAAATGTGTTTCACTGTATTTTAAAGGTGCTTAACGAACATTTACTGACATAAATGAAATCCAACAACCGTCAGAAAAATTCAGTAAAATTATTTGTTTCTGCTTCTATATTCATAAAACCATAGAATGGTTTGGGTTGGAAAGGGACCTTAAAGATGATCTACTTCCAGCCCCCTGCCCCATCCTCAAACTTTAATCTAAACCAAAAGAAAAATGCTTCTAATCTTTCTTTCATTTGGTGTAAGTTCTCAAAATCTTTCTGATATTTTCATGACATAAACACCAAACATATAAACATGGACTAAATACAAGATGAACCCTGAGGTTTCACATGTTATTAGTAGATATTTTAGAATTTTTTCTGTAGAGAGGAAAGGTTTTTTTGGTGAGATACAATGCACAAGCTTTCAGAAAATTTAAATAAATATAACTTGCTTTTTATGCTTAATGAAACTAAGTAAAACTCAGGTATTAAGTTTGAATGCTTTTATCTTTTTTGGTATATCTTGTCTATGGCTGGCCAGACAAACACAAAGCAGAAATCACATAAGTAAGAAAATTACAATGTTGTAAGGATATTGTTGTATTTTTATCAAGGCTGCTGGAATGGGTTTAATGAAACACCAATTTTTCAATGTTCATTCAAGAAATATTTCTGCATTTATTAGCAAACTTTCTAGCACATTCTTCATTGTCACAATCATCACATTATTACCAGATAAAACTGAATTTATATTCATATCTAAACCTCTTTAGTAACTGTAATTCAACTAACTCACCGCAAGTTGTTAAAATATAGCTTTCCTTGTATTTTCCCAAAATCATGAACTAGAATTTGGAAGTATGTTTTACCATCTTCAACCACACTGAATATTACCCTTGTGTATAGTACACAAGGAAGAAGTTCTCAAAATTGCTTTTGAAGGAGGACATTATTTGAATACAGAACAAATGAGACAAAATCCCCTGACTTTTGTCAAAAGGCATAGGCTTTACCCCAGTTTAGAAAATAAGACAGGGTCCCATTCTCAGGACACATGGAAAGTGTGTTATAACCTTTTGCTCACCATGCTCAGCAGGATAGCAACTTGATTAGCAACACAGCACAGGAGAAAGCCTGATGTTAAAAGTGTGATTGCCTATTATGTGTTGAAATGCTTACTGTGAGAGCTCAGAAATGATTTCTGTTGAAGAATATATTTGAGTTCTGCTTATTCATGTTTAAAAGTAGATTTTTGAATGGATTGCAACACTTCAATTATATTCATTGCTGAAAAGGAATTAATTACTCAAAAGTGCTTATCAACTTATTAGGCATCTTTTTTTTTCCTCACTTGAAATCTGGTGCTGTTTTGTTGTGGTTAAGTGTTCTTTGTGTTTTACAACAAAGATGGAATTATTGTTTCATTTTTCATAACAGACTAGAATGTCTACCCCAAGAACTGCAAATGAAATATTATGATGTTTTCTGCAGAATATTCATAGTAGCAAAGTTCAGCTGCCTAAAAATTCATCAGAGTGTAAAGATTAATAAAATAAAAATTAGAATTAATGTGATCACATTGTGCATTACCCAACATACTGGCACACCCTGCAGTGTTTACGAGATACAAATTTCAAAAAATGTCTGTTTTCCTCTCCCCTCAACCTAGCTCTATTGTAATTTTGATGCCATCAATTTTTTCTGATGCCACATAGCATTTGGAGAGCATCTGCAATTAGGCTCAACACCGTAAGGAGTAGGCTTAGTCCTATCCTTCATTTCAGTCAGGAACATTCTGAATGAGTTTAGTTCTTCATGAAGTTAGTCAGAGTCTTGTAACCTTTACCATGTAGGCTGGTCTACACAATGTAGATTTTGCATTAGAAGTGCTCAAGCCAGAAGGCTGCAAGAGACTTCTGTGCTAAAACAGAGGACACCTGGCTTTTCTGAGCCTCACTTTTGAGATTTGGATCTCATTCTGCTTGAAAGCTTGGGTGATGTTAACAATCCTTTCTATTTGAAGCCAAATTCATGTTGCATGACTAAATTGTGGAGGCAGAGTGAGCTGAAGTTCTGTGGATATACCTTTGATTTTCACTGTAAACTAGAAGTCCAACTCTTTGCATTCCAAACACCTCTTTTTATCTTTGTTCAGCAAACTGTACTTTATACGAACATGAAGTAGCCAGCTATGGTAATTTTTTTAAAATTTGCTAAGTGACTCTTGGCCTTGTATTCCTAACCACGGGCATGTTTTCAGATGACTGAGTTTTGTAACTGCTGATAGTCACATCTATTTTGAATGCCTCCAGGTAGATGCAGAAAATTGCAATGTTCTCCAAATCACTAAATACTCCAAATCACTTAAATGTACCTGGGTATTTTGACAGCGCTAATGAGTAGCTGGCAGGCAAATATAAAGCAGAAAAATTATGCCAATGGAGAGTGAATAACATTTTAAAATAAGGCTGTACGTATTTAAAAAGCAAAGGGTGATAAAATATTTAACTCATGATATATGTAACATTACCAATTTTGTTACTTGAGGAAAAAAGGAACTAAAATTTCTTAGAATGTGGCTGTTTTACAAAATACAGTGGCCAATGGTAAGTCAACACAACTTATACTCAAGAATATTTTAAATATGTCTACTACTGTTTAGAAAAAGCACTTTACAATGATTTCTTCTAAGACAATCAAATTGCAATCAATATGATCTCCATAACATCCATTTTTCTCTACACAAAATTTCAAATTATTATCAACTTGGCTTTTAATTATATTCTTATAATGTAAGACTAATTGCAAAATACGCCCTTCAACTTTGTTATAAGCAATTAAGTAACTGTGATCTGTGTGTACATAATTTGAATGTTTATATAAAGAAAATACAGGATGGAAAAACTGTGGATGGAGCTTGTTATATTTTGAGCATATAATCCAGAACTAGAGCTCATTAGTGTATTTGCTCTGCTTATTTACATGCAAAAATACAAGTGGTGGAAAAGCATTATGTAAATGAAATAAAAAAAACCTGGCTGGCCTATTAGAAATTGTAAATGTAAGTATTGTGCAGTCCAGCAGCATTGCAAGAGAACAGTTCAGGACAGGCATATTTAAAGATCCGTGAAAGAGCAATCTGATTAGAAGAACTACTTGGAATGCCTTGTCTAGAACAGCTTTGTTTCACAAAAAAAGAAAAAAGGTTTTTCAACAGCACATCCATTTTAAAGGCATCTTTCATTTGAAAACATCTTCCCAATTGTCCTGATTTTTGTCCTTGCATTTGGTCAGATATTAAAATAAAAAAAATTACACCAAAGGAAAATCTGGTAATTTCTGAGAAAATGGAAACTCCAAGCCAGAAATAATGAGTGAAAAGTTCTCAATGGCACAAGCAGTAAATTGTGTTTTGTGCAGCAACGAGAAGCAGTTTAAACCTCTGGAGAGCCCACCTGAGCTTCAGTGATACAGTGGTGAATTTGCTGGGCAGTGGGAAAGCCATTCTGTGAGACAGTCAATCCTGTTGCATCCATTCACCATCAGAGGGAAGGAGTGCCATGGGTAATGGACACTGACTCATGGTGCATGGCAGAATTATACTCTGATATGGTTTAATTTCATTTTTGCCATGGTGATTCGTTTCACTTTGTGAATGAAGTAGAACTGATAGAAGTTTTACAAGTGCAGAAATCCTGTATGGAATGACTTTCCATTTTTCATCCTCATAATTTTCTCTCTGGAACAATTTTCACTGTGCCACAGTGAAAGAAGGAATCTGCAGTACCATTCTGGTTTGACTCTGTCCCTCCTTCCCTACTCTCTCCCCTGCCTGAAAGCACCCATTGTCAGGGAGATACTGTGAGTTCACAGCCTCCCTGAAGGGGTTCCTATTCAAGACAAGCTGTGCAGAAGCCAGGAAAAAAGTCAGCACTGGCTCTGCCCTTTGTAAGTAGTCATTTTTCCTTTTTCCCCTTTGTTGTATCTGTTCTGAATGGTACTACACTCGTCTGCTGAAATCCTAATCAAAACTTATTGTGCATGAAATTCACTTATAGAGTATTAGGTGCCCAACTGGGTGTGCAACTAGCTTCTTTGCCTGCACATCTCTGGAAAAAAGCCTGGGGTCTGAGGGAGATTCTGTTCAGATTTGATGATTTACATCAGAAAAAGGCAGTGTCTCTTACAGTGGTGGATGATAGAAAACTCCTCTCCTTCAGCATCAATCCTTTATTGCCTTGTGCTCCAGTTCCTGCCCAGCTGCTGCAGCTGACATGTAGCCCAATAACTGCTGGGTGCCAGCCACAACACTGCATTTAGGATTGGTTTCTAATAGGAACCGGAGTCTTTGCTCTCCGTTCCTGCTGTGAGGAGAGCATGACCAAAAAAAAGGTGAAGCTGACTTTTCCCATTTTATTAGACTATGACCCACAGAGCTCCCTGCCTGGACCGTGATTTAAATGTGGGATTTTATCATCCAGACAAATCTTTCCCTTACATTTCAGTTGCTTGTCCACTGAGTGTGTTGTGTTCTGTAATTGTTAGTTAATGCACTGCAGCAGGGTCAGGTCGTACTCTTGACATGTAGAACTTTTAATCCTCTACAGTGCCCCTTAAAGTCAATGTAGCACTCAAGGGAAGTAGAGGTAGGCACCGGAGGTCCAGATAGTTGCCTCTATCCAGTGTGCTTAGAACTTCTCAAGCTTTATCTCAGGTAAAGGTATGAAAGCACTGACACCTCCATGTCTTCTTTTGTGTTGGAAACTGCTTCTGAGTTTTTAGTGTGCTGGCCTTGAGATCCCCTGTGCACCACAGTCACAGGACTTGCATCCCTTTTCACCAGTACTCTCCTCAAACTGCAGCCTTTGGGGCTAGAAGCACTGCTCCAGTGAGCAGCGCATGGAAATGATGGAGACGAGGAATGCATTTTTAATTTTAATACTTTTACTCTACTTACAAACATGGCAGTAATTTGCAGAAATATCATTACTAAATGCATGTAAATTCTTCCCAGTTCCCCACAATTGTGAATGATGAGTCAGACTTAGTAGTGTTGCTGTCACTCCTCAGAGAAGGTCTTCAGGTTTCATGCATTTTCTTTTGTCCTAAGGGTAATATTCTGCAGGCTGACAATGGTGGAAGGACTTGCCTTTCCACCTGGAAAGAGTGACAGGAAGAGGGCAGAAAGGGACATTCCAAGAATGGATTCCAAGGGACATCCAAAGGATGGTGGAACAAAGAGATAGGGAGTGTGATGCATTGCATGAGGCTGTCCAGATCTGTTCAGAGGAAATGAGTGAACACACAAGGAAGGTACTGTACCTTGGGAAGTGTTATAGAGCAGTGTGTGCTGGAGAGATGCTCTCACAGCAAATCCAACTTGGTCTCTCTAAAGCTTTCCTGGCGATGGGCACGTGCTCAGCTATATCTGCCCAGGTCTGCCTTGGAACACACAGTCTGTGCTGTTGCTCTGAACAAATGTGAACAGAAACAGAAGTGTTCAAACAATAAGATGGTGAAAATGCATATCCAACTCTGCAAAAATATTGTCCTGGGGAATTATTACTGTGCACTTCTCCAAGCAGGGACTTAGTCTCAATTAAAAAATGCCTGTTGCAGAAGAATTACTCAGGTCTAATTATTTATAAAGACAGATGATAAGTCTGTGTGGTGGTTTGAACACATAAAAATCTATTGTAATATATGTGTTTGACTGGCTTCTCTCCAACTAACACCACATTTCTAACATTCAACTAAGATTATTGTTCTCTGTATGACTTTCTCTCTCAATGGCATTCCTTTCTCATAACATTTGCTATCAAAAATTTAGGTGCTCAGTTTAAACAAGTCATCAGTCTCCTAAAGTCCTTTTTAAGTTGGTAAAGTTATCATCCACTACAATGCCTTAATCCCACCTATCTTACAGAGGGGTCTTGAATGATTAGGCTATAACAAATATCAGTTTTTGAGGTAATAAAACTGGAAGAGAATGTTACTTTCATTTTTCTCAGGTATATATATTTCTCCTATAGTGTTATGAGCATTGTCTATGATGTGTTGGGTTTTCTTCTTTGTGATTTAATCCCTTCTGGGACAACTAGTTTATCTGCAAGCATGAGATTTGGGGTGATAGTACTGGATAGCTGAGCAAAATAATGATCTTTTTCCAAAGGAAAGTGAACTTTCCAGGAAAAGGGAAGGTTTGCATATACTATTACATTGCAGTTACTGTCTGGGCTTTCTTGGTTGACCTGCCTGTTTACAGAATGGCGTAAGGACAGTATGGCTGGGGTAGGAAGGCACCTCTGGAGCTCATGCAGTCCGCCCACAAAGGGTTAAAAAGTGCAGATTGTCCAGTCTCTTGTCCAGTGAAATTTTGTATATCTTCAGACTTTGTGAAGGAAAGAAATACTTTTTTTCAAGAATATACACATTACTGGAATGCAATCTGAGTTTACAGCCACAAAATTTCTTCCACTTTCACCCTTTCAAATGGTGAAATTATCTGTTTTCATCCATTCTACCTTTATGTTGGGAGGGACCTTCATTTAACACTGCATTCAGTGGCAGGGGCACACTTAAAATGTTGTTAATTGATATATCATGCACTGAGAAAATCTTTTTCTATCGGCTGCAGCTCCCTTCTGGGTTGTGTTTTGATTTTGGAATTAATTTAGAGCTCATGTCTTAAAAAATATTTCAACATCCAAATAAAAACTAAATTTTATTTAACAGCATTTATGATAACTTTTCAAAGCAGTATGAAAAAATTAAGAAATATATTTTATTTTTCCATGTCCTAGGGAAAGTAATTATGTTAATTGTATATTGTGTATAACATCAATTATAATTTATGAAACACTGATTTGTGTGTGTGACCACATTCTCACACAGTGAAATTTGATTTAATAATATCTATGCCACAAAACATAACTTGAACTAATTTGTTTTTTAAAATTATGTATTCAGCTTCAAAGTGAGGTTACCATTAAAGTAAGGTTAATAATATTACAGCACTACAAAAAAACCCTAACAAATATAAACGTATATCTTCCTCCTTCATAAAGCCTAATTAAAAATCTCTTTACTGGTACCAGGCCTAAGATTTCCCTGTAATCCATAAGGGTTACCATTTGGAACTTTTCTTTTAACTAATATTTGCATTCAAATGTACATCGGTTTAGTTTTGTTATGAAATATTGAAAGCAATTTAAAGGACTTCGTCAACCTTGTTGAAATCAGGAAGGTTTTCTTCTAGTCAAAGGCACATGGAAGTACCACATACTGCAGAGGACAATGGGGTGGTATAGCTGGAGGATTAGGCTTTTGAATCCAGCCCCAGAGCTAAAGAAGCAATCATATATTGGTTTTAGAGAGAAATGGTTTTGCATGTCTGCCTTCAGGAAGCTCTTCTTTTAACAGTCCATCTGATTTGAATGTACTGACTCATAATATCACAACCTCCTTCAAACAATCTCTGTCAAGTTGTAGAACATTGCAAATATAACTAGGTATATGGAAGAAGCAGTACCCTCTCAGCATGACCCCTAAAGCAGATTTGATCATTTACACTGGTGCTATTTAATGAGTAGTGTGATATGAATTGAGATGCAGTTGCCATTTCCACTTTAGGATTGCTATTTGCTCCTTTCAAAATCTCTTCATTTGCTTCGAGGTTTATCTTGGCAATCCAGAGAAATACTTGTTTAGCTGATGAAGCTCCTTGTGCTGCCAAGAGAGAGAGATATACACAGTAAACAAAGCACTTTGTTTAATCTGGGCAGTAAGAGTAGGGTGAATTCACCCTAAGAGATGTCTTGCATCTTAAAGAAGGAGCCTTATAGTGCTCATTGAACTTTTAGATGTTAAAAGTGAGCTGGTATGAATCACAAACTCTAAAATATAAAATAGATAAATAGATGAAATATTATGGTTCTTTCCTATTGATCATGATCCCAGATTTTTTTCAATACAGAAAAGATGCAAAGTTGTTTTGAAACTTTGTCTTCCAGCAGAGACAGTATTCCATCAATTATATATAACAATTACAAATTAATTTAACCATGACAGCTAAGGTTGCATTTCCTCCCAAAATTGCTGTGTGGAGGAGCACTCTTATCTGTATGGGCATCACAGCACAGGGCCAGCAAGGAGCTCATGAGACCCTCAGTGGGTTCTTCTGCTCCGTGACAAGGGTGACTGGGTCTTGGTCATTCTTGTCAGATGTTTGTTTAAACCGTTCTCAAGAATCTCCAGTGCCAGAGTCTCAACAGCTTCTCCAGGTTGGTTCCGGTGCTATACTACACTGCAGAAAATTTTTGCTAGTATTTAATATAATCCTTCCTGCTAATTCATATAAATTCCTTCTTCCACAATCTACCACTGGCATGGCCAATTATTTTATTTCTCCTTTCAGCAGCCTTTCATGTATTTGAATATCGTTGCAGGGCTGTTTGGCATGCTTTAATTTAAATGACCCTCCAAGCTTTCTTTATAGATCATGATTTCCTGACTTCTTCATTGCTCTCCTAAGGATTCTGCTCAGCTGGTCCACAACTTTCTTGAAGAACAATGCCTGAAATTAGAGAGAGATGAGTCCTTTCTAATGTTGATCAGAGAGAAGGGATTTCTTGAAGTATTTTGCACACTGTATATATTTTATATATTCCAGTATAATGTCAACTTTTTTCCTAAGCTTGTATATGAAAATGGAAAAATGCAAAGGCTATGATGCTGATAAAGCTGAAACCATGGAAAAAGTGGCCTCATTTTTCTGAGACCCTTTATTTTTGTAGTAACAGGAGCTATCTAGCAGCTAATGCAGGTATTAATAGAGAGATATATTAAAAAAATGCAACCATGAAATTTCCATTTCAGAAAAAAGTTTAGAGTTTAGACAGTTGCTATCTGTCCTTTGGTTGTGATTACTTGACAATGGAGCCAAACACGTTTGGTTTCTTTTCCCCAATACAGCAGGCAAGTCCTAAGTATTAGGAATTCAAGCATGCCCTGACTGTTCTGCTTGGTATCTTGAGCTGTGACTTGGGCTCCCTTCCTGGAACGGAAGTGCAGTGCTGCCATGACTACTGCAGATGTTACCTGCCAGGCAAGCTTGCCTTTAGTGGCTCAGTTATAATGACAGTAAAAATGATCAGAGTCAAAATGAGATGAAGCACTTATGAAGTATATGACTGGTTAACAAGAAACAAGCATCAACATGAGCTCAACATGACCCAGCAATGTGCATTTGTAGTTTGGAAAGGCAGCTGTATTTTGGGCGGCATCCAAAGCAGCGTAGCCAGCTGGTTGAAGGAGAGGATTCTGCCCCTCTCCTCCTCTTCAGTGAGATCCTACTGGCAGTGCTGCTTCCAGTTCTGGGACCCCAGTGTAAGGACAAGGACCTGTTGAAGAGAGTCCAGAGGAGGGCCATGAAGATGATCAGAGGGCTGGAGCACTTCCCCATGAAGACAGGTTGAGAAAGTTGTTCAGCCTGGAGAAGAAAACACCCCAGGGAGGACTTACAGCAGCCTTCCAGTACCTGAAGAGGGCTAAAAGAAAACTGGAGAGAGATTTTTTTACATAAACATGTGGTGATAGGTCACTGAATAGGAAACTCAAAGAGGGTCTGTTTAGATGAGATATTAGGAAGAAATTCTTTACTGTGAGGTAGGTGAGGCACTGGCACAGGCTGCCCAGGGAAGCTATGACTTCCCCGTCCCTGGAAGTGGTCAAGACCAGGTTGGACGGGGCACTGAGCAACCTGGTTTAATGGCAGGTGTCCCTACCTGTGCCAAGAGGGCTGAAGCTAGATGATGTTTAAGGTCCCTTCTGACCCAAACTATTCTATAACTCTATGATCAAGTCAGAAGCCCTTCAGCCTTTCTCTGTTCTGTAGACAGTATTTTTGACCTTTGATGGATAAAGGAAGAATCAGTTGCAGGGTCCACCCTTCAGATGCTACACAGATCAGTTCCATCTGCCCCCACAAATGCCCTGGAGGCTGGATCTGCTGGAGCTGTGGTTGCATGCACTCCATGGACAATGGAGTTTGGATGTGGTGCTACTATGGCTGCTGCTTCTGCCTGGGCTCTTGAGAGTGTACATAATGGCATGATGTGCTCTTGCTGGTTAGTGAAGCCAGGCATGCTATCTCTCTTGTCTGTGCTCCCCAACAGAAAACAAAATTGTCAAGTCCATATTTGGAGTTTTTAAATCATTTTTTGAAGCATGGTTATGTGCTTTGGTAACTAAAACCCCTGCATTACAAATAAATAAATTTATTAATCCCATCCCATTCCTCTCTGCATATCCACATGCCCTTTAGTCATCAGCAATTAGACAAAACGAAGGCCAAATCTCTATTTTTAATTGTGTGGGTACATACAGATTAATATATTATATAATGGTTTATGTTATATTATAATTTATAATTATAAATGGTGAGAATAATATTTAAATGTTTACAAAAGTCTATTTTGTGCAGGTAATGGATTATATCTTCAAAAACCTGTAGATAGTATGGAACTTTAGAACTGATAACTGCATAAGCTACAGAATAAAATAAATGGGTAAGTTTTGCCACTATTTGCCAAACTTGACATTTTTCGTGAGTTCTCTGTATGGTGACTAGCTTCTAAGGTGATTTTAATATAATTCAGAAACTACATTCTGCCGTTGATCTGTATAGGTCTTCATGACCTGTCACTGTATATGTGGTTGTCAGGGCTCTTTTTTAAACTAATACTTTAGCCTAGATTAATTCGCTAACATTCAGCTTACTTTATGAAGAGAATACCTAAAGTTAAAACTTGCTTTACATGTGCCAGAAAGATACTGGGGTTATATTTAATCGAAATAAATTCATGTTGCAGTAATTATAATTTGATGTGTCCTTTTCTCCTGAATTTATTTTTCTAAGCAAGACAAGGACTTCTAAAACTAGATGTTATTTTCCTATTTAGATAAATTATTTAAAATTGCCTTGAATTTAAATTATGTTTGGAGCTCACTGCAACACATTCATGTTCTAAGGCAACTTTTGTAAAACTTTGCTCTGACGATGTGCATTTTGCATGGTTCCAGCTGGCAGCTGGACACTTTTGAACCCTCAGCAAGATTCAGCCTTTGTGGAACCTCAGTGGTAAAATGTTGGAGTACTGGAAGTGCAACACATCCTTTTCCAACTCAATAACAGAGTTCAGAAGGTTTCAATAGAGAGCTCCTGTCAGCAAGAAAGTCTAAAATTACTGGAATGCTCATTTACTGCAGGCTCTGTCTGTTGATGAAAAAATTATTTTTTTTATGCATAAAAAAAGAAAAAGCTAAGTAACCCATGAGGCAAGCATAGCCTTTTAAGGCATAAATCTTGCACCTAGTGTAGGGATTGGAACTCTGCTGTGTCAGTGTGCTGTCTGCATTCCAGGGACTTTGGGCTCTTTGCCTGGGTAATACATAATTTTTGTGTGTAAACTATTACTCATGTGCAGTAGATTGAAGGAATATTTCATCGGATTTGCTGTTTCTGAACTTACAACTTATGGGAATAAGCATTTATTTTTAATATTGAATTTTTTTATCATATGTCATTGATATGGTAAATTCAATTCCAATTTACATTTTTTCTTCAACAGAAATATATGAGAGAGCAAATTCAGGTCTTACATTCGGAGATGCCATTCTTGAACAAACCAAAAAAAGATCTTAAAATGCATGATACAAAAGTGCTTTTGTTTTCTTGGAAAAACAGGCAAAAATCCTAAAAACTACCACCAAGTTATGAACATTGAGTATAGAAAAAACTACCAAGGAAAGCAAAGCTTTCTACACCAATGAAAGGCAATATTTTTCTCTGATATATACACAGGTGGAGAAACCAGTTGAATTGCTGTCCCACCTCTTGATTGTCATTGTCAAGACCCTGGAGCAGTCAGTGCTTAGTCTTAAGCAGTGACCTCAAGTCAGGGTTGTCCTACAAGGTTTTTTTTCAGGGCTCAGAATACGCCGTGGTGCTGGAGGAGGAGGTTGGGAGGGGAGAGGGAAAGGCAGGCCAGAGGGAAGGCTGTGCTGTCTGGGTGCCTTTGAGTTTGTGCAGAGTCCCCTGAGGGCAGTGCAGACCTGGTGATTTTGATGTTTTCTGCATAACTGACCTCATTTTCCTTCTTCTGCCTGAGTACAGGCTGGCACTGCTGTGCCCCTCTGCTGACATGGGGGGACTCTCTGCCTTCCGAGTTTATGCAGTGAGGCAAGGGGAAGAATGCAAAGATTCTTGCCCTCAGGTATTCTGCTGTAAACTGGCTGAATGCTATGAAATGTGGCTGGCTGTTCCTCCAGATAAATAGTGCTTCAAGGAGTAATTTTTTTGGTGGTTTTGTGTTTGCTTGCTTTTTTGGGGGGTGTGTGTGTGCTTGTTTCTTTTTTATAATTTCTAAGGGATCTTAAGTGACTTTTCAGTCAGGATTATCAGAGACATTTAAAAGAGTAAAAAATTGTTGCAACTTAAATAAAATAATTGATGTTTCAGAATATCAACATCTAAAATAGTGCATTCTTGTTCAAGATATCCTTCTAATTTTGCCTTTTTTTTCTGAAGGAAGATACTGAAGAAAAAACCGATCTAATTTCTTCTGTGAGCTGAAATGCTGGGGTTTTTTTTCTAAAGTCTTCTCTTTCAGGGATATGGTAGCTATGGGAAGTAATCTGCTCTTTTATCCTTCCATAGCCTCTGACTAACATACGTGTCCTGCAGTGTTGTCTTCAGTTTTGCCCTCACACTTGCTGATGGCAGACAGAGTCAGCTTTTAACAGCAGAACTGTATTAACATTTACCACAGATTATCATAAACATAGATTATTAACAACCTTTCCCCTTGATAGGCCTTGAAGTGAAATAGGACCTTTTCTCTGGACTGCTTCTACCACTCATTTCCGCAGAAATCCTAACACTGTGAGATAAAATTTAAGTCTTTTCTCTTGTGAAGTTTTGGACACTCAAGTTACAACATTGCAACCTGACCTCTTTTTTCCTTAACTGCCATCAATAAATTACTTATTGCTTTCTGCTGTAGGGCTGAACTCTGATATAAGGTGCAAAGCAGCATGTGTAGGAATAATTGCAAAATTGAAAATGTGATTGAGGAAGAAACTGGTTACACTGTGGTTGCATGCCCTCTAGCTGAGTAAATTGTCCTTTTCATCTCATGTTCACACAAGCCCCTTCCTCTGGAGATGTAAATTTGCAAATTTCAGGACGTCTTAGCTACTGTGTTATGCTGTATTGTGTGTCCAACACCTTCCACTGACTCTCTGCCACTTTATAGAGACTAAATATTCTCCAAGACAAAAAAAAAAAGAGTAAGTGCAACTTCCTTAGAGTACATTCCTGAGAAAAGAGAGACTTTGATTCTTAATTCTGTTCTGAATCAAAACATGGACGTGAGCCAAGATTTGTCACCTTCCAGGAAAGTGCTCAGGAAAGTGCTTTAATACTGAGTGATTTTCCTTCTTATGGGCTTAATGAATATTTAAATAGTCCATACAAGATGGAACAGAGTCAGTGGGAGAGACTGTGAACAAACCTCCCTAGAATATCTTACAATGTTGTAGCTAGGTCGTTGTTGAGGAGACGCGGCTTCAGATCCTGTCAGGAAACAAAAAAATTGCATCTGCCTCCTATAGTTTGAGTGAATATGTGTCTGTTTCCTTAGCTTGCTTTTTGTCTCCCTCCCTCCTTCCTTCCTTCCTTCTCCCACAAGCGGTACCAAATAAAATGTTTGGAATACAGGGAAACAAGTAACTTTCAATATTTCAAATATGAATTCTCTCACCACTGCTACAGAGAAGTTTTATCTTTATCCACGTGAAGGACAAAAAGGAAGCAGAGGGATAGCTGATGTGGTTTCCTATAGGGTTATGTCAGTTTATGAGGCATTAGATTATACACAGAAGGTGATTTTTTAACACTAGGACATGGCAGTTGAGCTCATTTTTCCTGAAGGGTACACAAAGATAAAGCAGATTGGGCTTTCTGGGCAGTTTAAGCTGACATAAGTCTGCACTGAGGCTGAACAGTCTCATCCTCTCCTAGCCTTGGCATGGTGTCTTCTGCTCTGACATTAGTCATTCCCCAAATGTGGTTTGAATATGACTGAATCACTAGTCTGAGAGAAAAGCAAGGTTTTTTTCTTTTCTTCTTCCTTTTTTTTTCTTTTCCTCTGTGCTACTTTCATGTTGGTTCCCCAGTCTTGTCCACTTGATGGCTGTCTAATTCCCAGAGCCTTTTGGCAGATTTGCTGTCTTAAACTTGCTTCAGTCAGGCACACAGCTAGAAAGTGAGGGATAAAAGAAAAAAGTAATTTTTAAGACATTAATGGATGCCAAGAATGGAGAGTTGATGCTGGTAGAGCTGCATTATAAGGCAGAGACCTCCATATATTCATCTGTGAAAGCCTTTAAAAAAGGCAGTATGTCCCCTTTTATTTTTGTGTTGTAGCTGTGTGGCTTGCTGTATTTGCATAAACCTGAAGTCAGACTGAAATTAGACATTGCTACCCTTTCCTAGCTAGAAGTCATGAAGTTGTTTAACTGCAGCTGTTCTACCCAGGTAAGGCAGATCCCTAGGATAAGCTGACCAAAAGTAAGTTTGCCTTTCACATCCCTACTCACCATAGTGGAGTCATTCAGACTTTCTCTTCCTAACTGGTAGGTCCTGAAGAGATGTCCTTTAAAGAGTTAAACTTACTTTTTAATTTTGCATAATTAAAATTATTTACTACAATGCTTCTATTAGGAATCACAGTTTTTGCAGCTGATGCATTTTTAGGAAGATAAATTTAATGTTTCAGTGTGTCTGTTCATACAATTTTATAGCTTAATCAATGATGAACAGTGTGAGACGTACAATATTGCTATTTCTTAAATTATTCAATTGTATTATTTTTTGCATTTGTCTAGTACTTCTTGTACTCAAACTTTAAGATCTATACCTAAACAATAGCAACTGTTGCTATGATATTGTTCTTGCTTATAGAAGGACCTTTTCAACCATAAACTAAATTTCTAACCTTGTCAGCTGTTAAAGGAGGTAACACCTCCTTTCTTTCTGCTGCAATTGTGTTATGTCTCATGATGGATATTGTTAATTTGATTTTCAGGGCTAGAGTGGTTCCAGAACTGATTAATCTATTTGCATAAAAACTCATGTCTTGTGCATGTCATGGATGGGCTGTGTTCATTATTAAAATAATGAGTTTTGGAGGAATCACTCAGTGTTAAAGAATCTCTTCCTATACTCTTTCTGCCGTGCTTGTTTGTTATTTGTATTGTGATGGCAGGCACAGCAAGCTGGATGTTGGCTACACACTCAGGATGAGTCTGTCTGTAAAACAGCAGGACTCACAACCAGATTCCTACCTCTGCTGATTCTCTACCAGCACAGAAAATATTTGGACAGTCATATTGGAGTCAATGTTTTAGTTTAAAATATCAAGCTAACAAAATGGTCATTGAAACGATTGAGAATAAACACATTCCAAAAATGTTGACCTTAAGAAAAGAAAAATATTCCCAGAGTTTACTAGGTATTCCTATGTTCTTGTTGAAGGCTTTATTTTGCAGAAAAAAACCCAAAGGATAAGAATGAAATCTTTAACTTAGACAATTTTTTGTTTTCTTTATATGATGTGTCCTTTTTCAGTGCATTCAATAATAAAATAGACAATAGTTTAAAACGTCAAAATACTTTTGGAATTCATCCAGCAGACCATAAGGTGTGGACAGAAATGGGAAAAAAACCTGAACAGAAGGAATTTACTAGTTACTAAAGCTTGGGGCCAGATTGAACTGTTAGGCATGTGAGTATAAATCTGGAGTCATGCTCTCAAGAGCAATCAGATTACTCCAGACTTATGCCTGGCTACCTGAGATCTGGCTGAGGGTTTTTTCTGTAAGTGCATTGTTGTAATTAGTTCTTTCAATAAAAAATATTAAAATATCAGACTCTCCAGGTTTTGATAAATACCTTGAACAACTGTAAGATTTTTCATCAGGCATTTTCTATTTTGAATTAAAAGGGACAGAACTGTATGGCAGATTCAGTTTGCATTTAATTTCTTTCAAGCTGTATCATAAACATTAGAACAATAATTTGAAACAATGTCTAATGCTGAACTAGAACCTTTCACCCTCCTTTCCCCATCAAGATATTTTCTATTATCTTTACATAAAAGGTGAAACAGCAATTGTATGGAGACTGATATACTGAGAGGTGCACTTTCTCTATTGTTAACCATTGTGTATGAATAGTATTTATTGGACTAGTCTAATAGTGTGTCTGCAGCATCATGTCTGAAATGATTGCTTTAATTAATAAAAATGTTGTTAAATCATAAAAATTAATTCTTTAAGCAATTTCCTAGCTATATTTCCAGGTAAATTCTACATGAGCAGTTATATTGCTCCCTTATAAAGAAAATCCTCAGTGGTGGGTTTTCATACCAACTGACTCATATGAAGACAGAGCTTTTGTGTCCTTAAGCTGGCAAACCTTTCCATGGTCTCTTTATTCTCTTTTATTTTAACATTAGAATTTGTGTTCAGTTTTAGGAATTAACCAAAGTCTTGCTGTGATTTTCTTCCTAATACAAACATTATCTTCCCTAAAATCTTAGCCCTGTCCAAGGCATTCCTTTCTTTAGGCTAGCCTTCATTTATTTTTTCACTGCTGTAACTTGATTTTCCTAATAGCACACCTTTCTTGCAGCTTTTTCAGTCTTAATAGCAAACAATGACTTTCTGATCAGCCATGACAATTTTGTTTCTCTTTCTTAATACATGAGCAGGGGAAAAAATTTCCTCTCTTCTAGACTTCCTCATCTAGAAATACAAATTTTTTAAAAATAATTCTTATATGGGAAATATTCCCAAACTATAGAAATTTCCTTGGGGAAACTGATGATTCATAACAAATTCAGGTAAAAATATTGGATTGCAAAATTTCTAGTACGTGCTGTATGGTTTTTGCATCTCTAAAAAAGAGACGGTTCATGGTCCTTGAAGGTCTACTTCAGATGACTGATCATAAAGTGGATTTTTAAAAGGGAAATTACCAGCTTAAGAACCTTGGGAATCTTCTCAGGAAAAATTACCTTCTTGAGGACTGCTGAAGAAATTGTGGGAAGATGCAGAAGGAAAAAGGCCTCCCTTTATATATGTACCAGAACAAAATTTAAGTAAAGGCTAAAATGGTGATTGATATCTGAATCAAAAGAGTAGGTAAAAAGGAAAGCTATTAAGAAGGGGTCCTGATGTTTGACTTTGGAAAGCGTCATGGAGACAGCAGTGGGAGTATCTTCAGTGGAGCAGAAAGACTGGAAGCGAAGCTGGAAGGTAACCACATGCAGAAGAGGAGGCTCATGCATTTGTGGTAGGCAGTGCATCTCATGATTCTAGAGACTGGGGGGAATACCTGAAATGGAATCACTATTTGAGAAAGGAGTCAGAAAGAACTACAGAAACTGGGGAATTTTCCAAAACAGAAAAAGGAAATGTAAGGCAGTGAGAGACTGAGAATGGCGATGAAGGGCTATATAAGGAAAGAAGTGTAACCGATGACTGGGGCAGAAGAGAGAGTTAAGTATCTAGTACAGAGCTGAAAACTACTTATAACTGCAGAGACCTGCCAGGACAGGACTGAAACATATGGTGTTCCCAACATGTCAAGTCTGAGGAGCAGTTACTCAGATTTGGCAGTTTACACTAAGAGGATCAGCTCTTAGGTTGATTGTTATCATCGTGACAGAGAGAGACGGGGTTTCTTTTAAAGATACTATCACCGAGAAATTGATTAGCTTTGACAGAAGTCAGCTTGACAGTGGTACTCAAGTGAATATGATAGTCAAAAGGGAAACAATGACAACAGACAGAGCAAGATTATTCTTTTTGCAAAGCATTAGATAAACATGCTCATTGGCTCATATGATGAATCAGGAAGACTTCAAACTGTTGGATGTAAAAGCCAAGCGTATTATACCTCATTGCTATGCTGTGCAAAACCTGAATTTTTTAGCAGTCTGTTCACAACAAGATGAATTAATGATTGGCAGAGAAATAAGGAACACAGAAAAATAATTCAGATAATTAAAGGATCAAAGCAATTTGGCTCTGGTCAGACAAACAAATAATTTAAAAGTTGAAGGGGAAAAGGAGGATAAGAAATAAGGACAAACCCAAACATCAACTTGGAGCAAAACTAGAAAATTATATTCTTTTTTTCCTAGTTCTTTTCTCTCTTTTACTTGTAACTCGGTTGAGGGAGGCTTCAAAGTTTAATTTACTTCGTCTAAGACAAATCAAGGATATTATATAAGTAAAAGCTTTTTAATGCGGGGTTGTTTAATCTGCAAATGATTGTTTCTATACATAATGACTGAAATAGAGTGTGTATGCAGTGAACATGAAAGTGCAATTGAAATTTCTTATATATGTAATAATTGCACATAAAAAAGTCTCAAGGAATCTCAAGAAGAAATAACAGTTGATCATAGTGAAAAACACATTCCCATCAAATTTAGTTTTTGGTAAGAGGACTGCAAATGACATTTCAGTTAAAAATTGATATGCTTATCTTGATCTTTATTTTCAAACAGCTTGGAATTCACCTATGAGAAAGAGATATGTAGTAGAATTTCAAATGTGAGCTGACATGATGCATCTACCTTCCAGAAACATTGTGTCTTGCACAATTCATGCTTTCAACTTCTCTCAAACTTCTCTCTTTGAAGAATACTGGAGGATTTTGTCCTGCCATTCTTTAGTTCCATCTTAACTCCTGTCATGGGAAAATGACACTGTTGAGTCATTGTTATTTCTTGTATTTCTGTTGAGAGAGCTCTTTTCCTATCATTACTTACTTACACCATTAGTTTGTACCTTAGAAAAATGCACCATTCTGCTTTCATTTCTGTGCTATCAAAAGATTTCTAGGCCAAACAAACATTTTCTAGTTTTAAACTCTGTGCCTTGTAATGGACTTATTCTACTAAGTGAATGTCTCAGTTGCAGTGTGTTGGAGAGGGCTGCACCCCTGACTTATGAGTCACTGTTGTATTAGGACCTAAGTCTTGAAAGAAACATCTTAGTTTTGTTTTGTACAAAAGATGAGCTGCCTCTGACAGCATCCATGGGTCACCAGTGTGATCACAGTGAGTCTGATCCCTCCCGTCAGGTGGCAACACAGAAAAAAAAGTGTCCCAGAAGAAGCCAGTAACCAAGTACATAATAACCCAAGTAGCAGGGGGTAATATTCTGGGGAAAGACATTCAGAAAATGACTCCATAAAAAAGCTGAAGTCATCTTCTATACAGCATGATCAAAGCACTCTCAGGAGGTGGTGCTGGAGGGTGACTTGGTTCTCATGAGGATACTAGAGCAAATAATACATACAAAGAGATAGTAACATTGGTCTCAGTTGTAGATTTAAGAGTGGTTATGAAACCTGGATTTCTTTCTGATAGGTATTTCTGTGCCCAGAACTGTTAGTCCTTCTTGTACGTTCTCCCTTAGTCACTATTACTAGAAAACTATTTTTTTTTTTTGCTTAGGAAAAAATAAAGCTCTTCCTAAAGGTGTGTTGACTTGCACTCTGTGTTACAAGGGATTTTTAAAGGATTCTTCTATAACATAATGCAGAACAATTTGAAAGTGAATCTGATTTTTTCCAAATTTGGGAGTATTTGGATCTCAGTTCTGCATAACTACTTAGCAAAACACAGAATGACAGAAAATTACTAAAATGAGACATGTTTTTTTCCTTAAGCTGTCACAGATCAAATTACAAGTTATGAGTGGGAAGGAGGGGAGAGGGAAGAGAAAAACAGAATTATGATATTAGACCTTTGAAGAAAGTGGAGTGTTCCTGACAGAGAACGTGGGAAAAGTTTAGAGACAAGTTAATGTAAAAAAAAAAGATTATTGAGTGATAGTTTCTCTCTCAGTATGTGCTTTGGTTGATCAAAAAATGGCTTGCAGATAGAGGCTGTTAAGAAAATCAGTAATAGTGACCATAAAAAATTGATTTCTCAGATATAAAGAGTGGCTTTGGTCCAAAAATCAAATTGAATATTAAATTATAGAAAGCAGTAATATAACAAGATAATTGCCAATATGTTCAGATGAGATAACAGCTAACAGAAAATTACTCGTTTAGAAAATGACAATAGTATATTAAAAAACACTTTTAAAAGTCACTATTTTTATTGTTTACAGGGAATAAAAACATACTTTAAGAAAATTAAGATTATGTCAGATTTTCTGGCATAAGAATTTAATAATGGCTGGATAACAAGGGCCTTGCATAAAGGCTTATTTAAATTCCTACTGCGTAGATTTCTTTCAAGGTGACTTAAATTATCAGCATTTAGTGGTTTTATAAGTTTTTACCTTACGATACCTGGAAGCAGATACACACGAAACAACAGGAACATTTTGGGACAGCGCTAAGACCTGAGATTGAGCCCAGACCTGGTGAAAGTATGGTGAATGTCATGACTGCAGCAGGCTGAAGCCATGTGACTGGGATAAACCATCTCCTGACATGGACCAACAGATCTGAAGATAATAGTGTTGCCCCATCTTGCTGTAGCCACAGGATTTGTTTATTTTTCCTTTGCCTTTTAGCAGTTGCACCAGGATGGTGCTGGGGCTACCTCTAGAGACTGAAGAATAGGGTTGATAAAGAAGGGCCAAAAGAGGCTCTATCACCTCCTGTCACTGTAAATCTGCCTCTGACACCATGGCTGGGTGAGATTCAGGTACCTGAAATTCAGCATCTACATAGGTGCTCTACATCTAAGCTCCTTTTCTAATCAGTGAAGATCCAGCTGACATCTAGCGGAATATCTGCCCGGGTTTCTTTAGCTGCACTGAGGTTTCACCATATGGACATCAGCCTGAACACAGGGTCTTCTAGGGCTCTTTTGGATGGTTTGTGTAACGCTCCCTCAGTGTGTTGACTTGTTCAAGTGAGTTTAATGCATGTAAGCAAGGGACACTTACAGTACAAGGTACTATATTTAAAGGCTTAAAGCAGTTCTTTATTTGTTGAATGTGTGCAACAGATAGTCAGAGCTAATGAGTCCCTAGGGTAGGCACTACTATGCTTTTCATCTCCACTAAGCTGGCAGTGAGTTTTTGCTGATCAGAAATCATAAGTCAGGAAGGGAAGAGTGGGCCTCTGGTGTTCATTGAATGCCCTGATCCTTGTTGCTTCTAACTTGTCATCTTCTGACTCCCAGGTGTTTCACTAAAGCCTCTGTATGTCTCCTGATCACAGATTTTCCCTTGAGTTGTGGTCTGTGGACATTCTCACAGATCTTCCTTATAACTTAGCAATAGCTTCAGAAGTCTGAGCTGTTCTTATGCTTAGTCAAAACTAGACCTGAGGAGCAGGTAGACAGAAAGCTGAGGAGACAGGAAAAAGAAAACATATAGGTGGTCCAGGAGAAAAGGCAGGCAGACACTGGTCCTATGGGGAATTGCACACTCTGGAGTACAAGTTGAAGGCCAGGCAGAAGACTGGAAATGGTTTTAGGTGTCAGGCAACTGAATAAAGTCCTACACAAGGTAAATGTAAATGCCTAGTGCACCTGCAGACACCCACATGTGGATGCTTAAATGCAGGGATCTGAATCTTGAAAGGAATCTTGTCCTAGATGCCTAGCTGAGAACAGCCACCCAGATGCTCAGTCGCATAAACTGGGTGAAATGAATTTAAGCTCATGTCCTAGGGTGACTTTATGATGCTTGTATCCTCGATCATCTGTTCTGTTCATGCTGGATATTAAGTTCTGCACCTTTAAGACTGCTTTGGAGAGCGAAGGAGGGGAAAAGAGACTAAGAGTAGGATTTTCTGTAAAGAGCTTATACTCCAAAATCACTAGCTCAATCCAAATGTACCACTTCTTGTCTGTCACATTTAGACACTGTTTTACTTTATGTGTGTCAGACTGCCTATTTAATTTATTCTGGAGATGCTGGCTATTCATATATCAGCCTAGCATTTCCACAGGCTTTCTAGGATAATGGGGAGTCATTCCAATTTAGGCACTGTAAGATGATTTGCCTTCTCTTTCTGACTCTAGCAGCTGCTGTCTTCCATAGCTCTGGCTTTGGGGTTGTTATTAGTCAAGCTACATTTTCTTCTTTATTTTGCAAATATGTCTTTTTAGTATAAGACTACCATTTTTGATGCGTGCAGCTGCCAGTAAAAATCCACACCCAGTAAAATTCTGGGTGCAATGGATGTAAACAAAGTATGCAGGAGGGAAAAGATAGATGTGTCAATTGTGTTTTCATGTCAAATACAAAAACGTGGGCTTGGGGCAGAAAACTAGAGGAATACTGTAGGTCTCTGCAGCTGTGAATAGAAGTATATTCACACTGAACATCTTGCTCTTCAGAATTAAGGCTCAATGCATCTTTGTACTGAGTTGGAAGGAAACTGATAACCAGTCCATATTGAACTTGACTAATTTTAATTTAATTATTTGCATAAGGGATTATTTATTTCCAAAAAAAAAAAAATAAATTTAAGAGTAGCTCTTTATGTTTTCTGAGCCGACGACCTAAGGTGAGCCTTTTGTTTTGTGTAGATTGCACAGATACTTAATAAAATAATTTTGTGGGTTTTTTTGTGTAGATTTTTGTGTAGATTGCATGTATACTTAATACAACACCCTAACATAGCTATATTTCTTGCAGCTGAATGGAAAACAGTAAGTACTGAAACAAAACAGCTTAAAAATACGTAAAAAACAGTTCAGAGCCCTGACACTAATTCCACTGACTGCTAACAAGAAGCAAATTGAATTTTACACAGTCAGATAAGGTAGAATATAAAAAAAAATATAATACTAACTAAGCCTAGAGTATTTATAAATTGCTCAGGTAGTGATGCAGGAACCAGCTGCCTGGAAAACTCTTGCTGGTTTTCTTCCTTTCCAGTCTTTACTTTCATCTGCACAGGAAACAAAGGTGCAGGGGCTTTTTTGTCTGTAAATATTTGTCTGTAAAGGATGCTTTCATAGAATCAGGTGTGCTCATGCTTATACTGAATCAAACAGAGAGATGTGCCTGCAAGTCTAGAGCCCAATGTGGGGATTTCAGGGGTTTGGTATCAGTCTGAGCACGTGCTTCATTTCTCTTTGGTAGTGCTTGCTTGGTATTGTCTGCCACTTGTTTTCTTTCTTCTCCCAGCAGCACTGTCTGTGTACTCAGGTTCCAGGGAATGGAGCCTGTCCTTCAAGATATTTGTTTGTAAAATGTGCTTCCTCCCACCCATGTCATACATGGCAGAACACTATTTGCAGTATTTTACCCTCCTTTATTTGTGAGCCTGATTATATTAGAGAGGTAATGAACAACGAGCAAGGAAATAGGTTGTCACAACAAAGGAAGCGATTGGGGATTTTCTGTCCTTTTAATTTCCAGGAAATAAAAAAATCTTGATTGGAGGTACAGTGTGGTGTAGTATAATTTTAATAAAATAGCTTTAGCTCGCTGCAGGGGAGATTTTTTCTTTTTGCCTTGTGTTGGCCCACCAGGAACACTGATATTTCAGAGGCATCTGAAAAGAAAGCATGGCATTCCAAGCCAGTGTGTAGCCTTTTCTGGATGTATGTAAAGAAGATTTTTAAAGAAGCTAACACAGAAGGTCAGAAAAAAGAGCCTGTGTCTTATCATGAAGGTGAACCAGAAGTTGGCTGTCCCTGACAACCTATGGAGAAAAATTCTTCCATATGGCTGACTTGAAAACTCCACATCACAGAAGAGCAACTAAAACTTGGAAAGATGGTCATGGATGGCAAGAGCGCAGCTTGACAGGTAAGTTGCAGACCTGTGACATTATTGTCCCCTGCAGGCCTCCCCTGAAGCTGGAGACCCACTGAAATGAAAGACAAGGACATTGTCACCTTTTCCCCATTGCTGGAATAGATGATGGCCTGATACAGGAGGCATGAAATATGAACTGGAGACCACTCTTAAAGAAAGGAAAGAAATATGAAACCCTCTGGCAGCCATCTACATCCACAGACTCTCCCATCCTCCTCTCATACCTGTTTCCCCATCCCTGTGATATTATCCCAGAGGAAAGGCATTTAAAGTCACAGAACTGATTTCTGGTGACTTACAATTCTTATGAATGTTACTTACAGAAGAAATTGTTTGACTTGTAACAGACACACCATTCTAGTTTGATGTTGAAGCGCAAAATGTGAAAGGGAGGCTGTTAAGCACTGGGGCAATTTTTTTACTTGATAAAAACCCTTTGATTTTTCTTTATATGAAGTTCTATGGGTTGTGGCCATTTGTGATCAGGTCAAAGCAAAATGATTTATTCTGTGGGAGAAAGAATAGCATAAAAAGTATGTAATGGATGGATGTCACTTGTGATGAACTGACTATAACCTCCATTCCCCATCTCCCTGCACTGCTGGAGGTGTTGAGGTAGACCTGGAAAGGAGGGAGGGGTAGGGGGAAAATGTTTATAAGATTTATTTTGCTTATTATCCTGCTCTGATTTTGCTGTTAATAAATTCAATTATTATCCTCAATTCCAGTCTGTTTTGCCCATGAAGGTATTTGGTGAGTGATCTCTCCTGGTCCTTATCTCAGCTCATGAACCCTTTGTTATATTTTCTCTCCCATGTCGAGTTGTAGAGGGGAGTGATAGAGTGGCTTTGGTGGGTGCCTGGCATCCAGCCAGGGTCAAAACACCAAAACCTGTTCATTCATGCAAGCTTTTGTTTTGCTTTTCATTTTTATAGCCTAGCTGTGGAGATTTGAAGGCTAAGTCTGCACAACTCAGATATAGTCCAAGGCTTTTTATTACATTAGAGAGAAAGCTGAGGGACAGTTGCAATTCAACTTTATTTTCCTCTGAGAGTAGAAGTAATGCAGTTACTACTTTTTTGTTCTACGAAATTTATGAAAAAGTGAGTATGTTTTGTCTTTCTGAACTATGTACTTGTCCTGAAGGTAAAGACTGCAGACTTTTTAAAGTCTGTCTCCTTTAACCCCATGCAACAAGTAAAAAAAAAAATTACATTTAAATACTATTTTTTACAGTAGTACTCCTTTTGAGGAGTAATTTTAAGTACCTTTTGACTTAAGGCTTCCAGATTTTAACCACAGCCAAAACAGTGAGGAAGCTGAATTTCTCTTGAAATTGCTTGTTTAATCAGCTGAGTATCAAGCCAATAAATACAATGGAACTAAAACCAGAGGAGCTGACAACACCTTGTTTTCACCATATTTTGATTTTCTTGATCAGTTCTTTTATAGCATCTTGTTTGCTGAGAAATGTAGGGGCACGAAGAATTCACATTTAGAATTTAGGTTTTGTTTAAAATGAGCAAAAATTTGTTTCCCCTTTTTTCCTCATGAATCCAGCAGGAAATGGCAAACTAACAGTAGAGATGATTTCTTTTCTAGATATATATAAATCCTCTATGACAAGAGTTAGCCTTCAGATCCTCTCAAGCTGAAACACCATCTGTGTATGGGTTTTGATGGAACAAAACCAAAAATTTGCACCTTTAGAGAGAAAAGAAATAATTAATAGTAGTAGCAAATGTATGAGAGTTCAACAGTATCTGTTGGGTAAGAATGGATATAAATATTCATGTGCAAATATAAAAGCTACAGATTCTAGCTTCACTCAGCTCCTCTCTGAGGGAGTGGTTTTTTGCCCAAAAATGCAGATGTGGGAATATGTCTGCTCTGGTGGCACTTCAGTGGAAGCAGGATGGCTTCTACATAGACCTGGTGATCACACCAGTGTCTTTTCTGCTACTTTATCTCACCCCCAGGACAGCCCAGGAGTCAGGGATTCTCAAGACTCAGCAATTTGCTATGGGTTACCTCTGTATGCAAAGCACGAAATGAAATTGCCCAGGTGGACAGTTGGCCAGCACTATGTTTTGTTGGCATTTGGCCAACACTGGGCTCTTCTTAAGTAACAGGGGAAACTGAAATAGGAAGATTTGTACTAAAAGATTATTAAAGAAGAGATGAAAAATTCCAGGTCACCCCAAGTCTTGGTAAAGAGGGAAGGGTAGAAATTGCATGAATGTTGTTGTGCCTCTACAATAGTCAAAATACTTAATCCTAATTTTGGATTATTTTAAATATTGGAATAGAGCCTAGTAAATTTATTGTGAATTTTTAGTCAGAGTAAGTTACAGTTTGAAGTTGTTCTTTAACTTGCTAGGCTAGTGAAATTCACAAACTGAGTTTACAGAAGAACTGTGCTTATTCTGATACCAATGACCTCTCCTTTTTTCCAACAGATACAGTATGTACCTTTGAGGGAGAACTGTGAATGGAAGTGGTTGGGATTATTATTTGTACCAGTGATCTGAAGGATGACATGAGATGATAGCAGGAAAGAGAAGAAAGTGCAAGGGCAAATACCTCTAATTCAGCACCAGGTCCTAGATTTAGATGTTCTGTGGATGGCTTTGTTCATTTTAATACGCTACATAAATAACTGATGCTAGAAGAAGAATAGGGGTTTGTGTTGGCTATTTTTCTTTCTTTCTGCCAGTGGCCAGCACAGGCCCCTCAAATGCAGATTTATTGCTATTGCATGAAAACAACCTATACAGGCTATGATTGCCTGTACATTTCAGTTTACAGCCTACCAGAAGAAAACACTTGCAAGGGCTAAATGAGATAAACACATGCCTGATGTTGATGTCACTCACATGACTTTCCAATACTTTTTTAGCCTTGTTAAAATTTATGTTTTCAGTACTTACAACTGACAATGGATTTCACAGCGTGATTGTACATTTTATGGAAAATTATTTTTGTATTGAATTTCTCTTTCCTATCCAACTTTTCATTTCTATGACTAACTGATATTCTTGCATTCTAAACAACATGAATAGAAATTTCTGATAGATCTTCTCTGTAGAAGTAATAGCTTTGCATATTTTATCATGTTCTTTTTATTCTCATTAGTGAAAAGACTTAAAATTTTCATTTAAATATTTAGTCATGTACTCTTTTTATTTTGCATTGTGTGTTCGTGGAAAACTCTCTTCTGCTCCATTAACCATGAGACTAAGTGATGGCAGTCCAACTGAGTGTGAAACACTGCCTGCTATTATTTTATTAGAATAATTTTGGAATTATTTTTTATCCCATTCTTCAGTAATCTTGTTAAATATTTCCTTTGCCTCCAATTACTGTTGCACACTGGGTGAAAATCTTAATTAACTAGAGTGCAATGACATTCGTGTCTACTTCCTGACCTGCAATCATTAGTTTAAACCCTAAATGTGGTTAAAATATTTCATTGTTTCACCTCTAATGTTTGTTTTTACTGGTATGGATGTTCATTTGTCATTATGATTCACTGCAGTTTTTCATATCTTCTGCAGGCTTTTCATGCTGCTTTCTGATTCAAAGAGAACTATTCCAGCTCATTACAAACTCAGCTTTTACCTCGGTATTCCCTCTTGCCACATTCTGAATTACTTGCATATGTATTAAATATCAAACCTGGTACAGAAGGTAAAGATACATCATCACAAAGTTATAATGAAGGAGGAAATATAAGGCTGTTGAATCCTCTAATTTAATTAGCAGTTCCTACCCAGTCATCAAGTAATGATTTTTTTTTTTCTTTTACCTCAAGACTACTTAGCCTTTCTAGTAGCATTTTGTGGATCACTTGTCAAGGTTTATCAGAACAAAAGAAGCTTCCAAGAACTTAGTGACACTAAGGAGATGGAACACATTAATAATTTTTGTTTAGATCTCCCTATCCTTTAGTTAGTATAATCAGAAGAAAAGGAAAAGGAAAAGGAAAAGGAAAAGGAAAAGGAAAAGGAAAAGGAAAAGGAAAAGGAAAAGGAAAAGGAAAAGGAAAAGGAAAATATTACTATTTTGATTAAGAACTTCATATAGCAATAAAACATGACACAAGTCAGTAAGTACTGTAAACAAATGAGTTGTTTTGACAGGTTTGTAAATACACATTTAAAAATAAATGTGTGTATTGACCTTGCATATCACTACATATCTAGATCTTCTTACATGTATAATTTTTAATCTGAAAATATTTCTATACTAGAAGTGTCTTCATCAAATCCATTACTAAGATTTGCACCTGCATTTATACTATATAAGAAAAAAAAGTAGTTCAGTATAATTTGTTTAGTCTGTTTTCAAATCCTTCTGTCACTCTTCTAAGGATATGGTAGCTAACTTCTCATGCTCCTTTTTGAAATTATAGATGAAGTGCTGGCACCAATGAAGTCAGCAAGAGTCAAGTTTCGTTGATTTCATTTGGGTCATTGTTTCACTCTCAGCTTAAAACCAGTAGTTTTTAATTTAAGTAAATACTATATTATCAGTAAATTTGTCTTTTGTTATGAAGGAAAGAACATCAGTAGAGTAGATAAAGGGAGTATCACTGACCCCTGAAGAAGAGGGAACAGTTAATAAAAAATAAATAAGTGGAGAAGACAGTCGTCAAGGAACAACCGAATGAATTTACACATTTCTGTGTACACATACATAGTCAGAAATTTTACCGGAATCTGAAATATAACAAACACAATGTACAGAGAAAGCTAAGAAGACATGAACAAAGACATTCAAGGTAGAAACCCTTCCAAAATATTTATTTTGGAGAAACCTCATTAGGAACTGCAGTCTGAGTAAGATTGTGTGAACAGGAAAAGAGAGAACATGCATTCCTTAGCAGCTCTGCTTCTTTCCTGTCTAACAATTTCTATGGCCCAGAAGCCTTAGAAGTTCATAAGTAAATTGCTGCTTTTCTTCAGGGGGGTTGATTGTAATGTTAGTCTTACTTTAATTTGCTTTTTGTACTATATGATATAGAAATTTTAGAAGAGAATGAGAGGAGGTTAACAATCTCATATGCCGGAATGAGTTTTTAGACTAATACAAATAATAAATAATATTTTTTGAAGAATTTTAGAATATAAATTAGGTTTGCTGAAACAGAGAATGGGGAAAAGGGACAAAAGAAGTGGGTAAATAGTAGAAGAGCAAAATTGTAAACTAAAATAGACATGTGTGATGAATATACCTTGACACTGAGCAACTGGAAAGTTTTCTACACTGATAAATAAGATTTATCTGTAGCATGTTCTCAGCCTCTGTTATTTGTAAAGGGATCTAGGTGAATTGCCTAAAATACTGCACTAACATCACTATGTCTTCACAAGTTTCTAGTTATGGACATAGTGGGGATTTTTCTCCTTCACTCTTTATTTTGATTGAATTCACTTAGAAGTGAGTATACATTTTGCTATTTTAGCTTTATCGATGAACACAGTTCCCAGTTTCCATCCTTATCCTGTATGTATGTTTCCTATAACTAATGAGCTTTAGAAGAACTTTCTGATTAGTTCTCATAACTTTTTAAAATGAGTCCAATTGATCGTGCCTGCATAGTCACTGCTTAAGTGCAACTGGGAAATGATTCAGCTGAAACCTTAAGATTTGCTTTGTGACTATTTTTTTAATACTTACTCTGTTGTGTTGCAGATTTGATAATAGAATTTCAGATAAATCTGCTATGCACTTTCCTGGTCCTGAGGCTTTTCTCTTCCTGCACTTCCTTCAGGTCACGTATTCTTTATAACTAAAGGGTATTTGCTGTGAATTGTTCCCATGACTCACAAGCTGCCTAAAAATGCAGTAGTATTATAATAGGGGGGAAAAACCAAGAAAATCAATTGCACAAGATTGTATTGACCTATGAAAATAGCAGTGTTTGTAGAAACCCCTTTGAATTCCCTATGAAAGTGCATATCCCCTAAAGGCAGGAAACTTAATTAGGATTTATACAGTCCTACATATGGAAATCATACCAGCTTTTGAGGAGAGAATCCAGTTTGCTGGTGACTGACTTGGAAAGGAAATCTCTAAAAAAGGAGGCTACCTAAAGTAGATATGCAAGTAACCTCCTTGCCAGTCTCTCAGATACTCTGAGAAAACTGGATCATAAAAGAAAAGACCTGGATCCTGTTACCAACTGGTTTGGTAAAACCTCTCTAGGAGTGATGCAAAGATGGAGGAGTCAAATGTAAAAGATTTGAAGTTTACTGCAAGGAAAAAACCTTGGGTGGTCATATTAATCACATTCTGCTATGACTGTGATGTGTGTTCCACTAGAGGGAGAGGGGACCTCGGCTTTAGTACTTCTGCAGCACAGCAGCGGGATTGTGGAAAGGCTGATAAGGGACTTACACTAAAGGAAAAGCCAGAGCAATCTGCATATTTCCACCCTACCAGAGATCTGCAAGAAATTCCTTAGCGTGAAGTGGTGAGTGGAGGAAATCAACAGCTAAGGGTGATGGAAGGAAAAAAAAAAAACCAAAAAAAATCTGAAAGTAAAATACATGATTTGATCTCATCTGATGACATTGATTCTGGAATGAAGAGCAATCTAGGATATAGGAACCTCATAAGGCCAAAGTTGGATTCTATCTAGTTTAGCATTGCCAAAAGCAGAGTGCATTTCATTAAAAAAAGAGGACTGATAGAAACTAAGAGTTTTTTACCATTTGAAAGTTTTAAAAGACAAAAGTGACATAGCCCAGAAAGAACAATATGATTACAAGTGATTTGAAACATAAAGCATGCTCAGCTTCCTCCACAACAGCAGAAGCTGTGACAGAAGGTAGATAAGCCTTAGACTATTATATTTATCCTCTTTCTTATTTTCTGTTACTTCTTCACTTACAGATTTGAAGGGTTCACATCTTGTAGTTTCTGAGATCAAAATGATTGTCTAATAAATGTATAGACAAAGATGACACTGTTTCATTAAGCATTGAATGGCTGTTTTTTGGGGCAGTGAGGACTTCTGATTGCATTCTGATGGTCTGTGATTTGATGTGCAGCAATAAAGGTAAAAAAAGAGTCACCTTTATTTAATATGGAAGAGTGGAGGAAGGGGTGATGACTGGATTTATGCTGGTAATTAACAGAGTAGTAATATGACTTTTCAATATCCCTTCAATGACACCAGGAGCTTTTCTCACCTTCCTTAAACTTGACATATATGGTACTATTCAAGCAGTTTCATTTTCTGACTGTAGAAATGAGGGAGCTTTGCTTATGCTTGGAACAATGACAAAGAACTGAAGACAATCAGCACTAAAAACACCGGGCAGGAATCAAATGCCATACTGTGGATGCTGTGAGCATCAGTTTCTAACCATGGTGGTGTGGTGCCATTTGTCTAATGTCTGGACTAGCTTTCATAAGTATGCAATATATTGTGCCAGCATGAGCTGAAATCAATTCATGTTTCTGGTTTTGCCCTTTTCTTACTACTGTGAAGAAGTCCAGTTCTGTCCAATATCAATGAAATTTGTGCTTTCTAAAGGTTTCTAAAAGGAAGCCACTACTTGAGTACAATTAAGTAAACACTGTCAATATATCCTTGAGTGAAAGCTGACAGGCTCACTCTCCAGTTCTGATGAGCTATCCATTTTCACTCACATCTACCTGATACCTCTTTTCTTTCTGTTAGTAAGGCCTGCTGAGCCACACAAAAGATCCAGGCTAAAAACATGCCAGGACATATTGTTCAGTCATTATTTTGCAACTCTTACATATAAGGTTTATTAGAATCTTGATCTATGTTCAAAGTCATAAGTAAGTACACCTAATTGCTTAGCATGACAGCATTTAATGCTGGCAAGGACTGTGGGTGTTTGTCAGTACTATATGAGGTCTTCTAACTAATATCTGAGTTTTTCTGGTTGCTTCCCCTACAAGCTTGCATTCTTTAACAACTAAAATAAAGCTGAATTTTGTATTTAAAAAGACATTAAAAAATAATGTTTAAAAATGAAAGCTAAATGTCACACCTTGCAGGAGATAAGAGCCTTTAAATTAAAAAATTGTTGCTTCATTCAGGAAACTACTGGTGTGTGAAACTGACACCCTAAACAATAGGTGCTGTTTTGAGAAAAGAAACATTCTTTTCTTTGTACAAAAAGATCCAAGAACACTCTGGCCAGCCTAGGAAAAGAATTAGTAGAACTGCTACATGTCTGAATAGTGCTTCTGTGCTTGCATACAGCCTGTCCTACCAAACAGCAAAATTAATGGCTTTATAAAAAAGTGTTTTGGACAAGGCAGGTCTTTATCTGACTACTCAAGCTGGCTTCCTACTCTGCCCAGTGGACAGTCCAGGATCACTTCCAAGGTGCTTGTCATACACAACACAAAATATTCACATGAATTGGAAGTTATGTAACTATCATGGTATATGGTACATACATATTTTTTTCCCGTATCTAGAGATCCGGTGCAAATAAACCACTGAAGTGCCACTAACATCCAAGGAAAACCAAGGAAAGAGTATGCCTTATTAAACATACTGAGATTGAGATTGTGCTTGTGGGAGGGAATTCAATTAAATCAATACTCAATTAAAGCAAAAGAATAGTTGAAACAAGCTAAAATTAAATACATTTAAAGTGTGTAAAATTCCCTACATCTTTATGACAGGTGCAGTGATATCTATTTAAGTTGGGTACACTACTTTTTTCTGTAAGAGACAATGGCATCTCCAGCACTCTCTTGAAACATGTCTACCATTACTAATATCTGTGAAATATAAGACAGATACACTGGTGATTTTCATAAATTCCCCCCCCCATATCTGATTTGTATTGCTGTTTGCCAAAGAGTGCTTTCCCCAACAGATCTAATACTTGCAGTGTTGAACTGTCACATTCAAAAGCAGTGTATTGCAGTGGTCATCCTTGTGTAAATAATGTGTTAGCAACTGTTCTCTTCAGACCAATCTAGGACAGAGGTCCAAGTCTATCCTTCTTGGAAGCTTCATTCCTTTTCACCTAAAGTAAATACATACACTCCAGGAAACATGGTTTTTTCCTACTTAGAAGGAGAATGATCTAGTGAAAATTATCTGAATGACATGTGGCTTGAGTGTTGATACACTCTCTTACCTTGTTATTTGAAAACAACTCAACAAATAAATACCTGAAATATTTTGACTCAGAAAGAGCACTCTTGAATCCTAGGACAACTACAATCTTGAATCCCAAGATTCAGCTTATAAGTGTTTTCAGAATTAGAATCTTGCACTCTATCTGTCTGCAGGTTGGGAAATGGTTGTGCAGGCATGCTTGTATGTGAATATTCCTAATTGCTAGTGTTTCAGCCTCTTTTAAAGTGCAGTTTTGTAGACAGATTAAACTGGACTTGTGTACTCTTTGTTGTGGTTTCAAAGATCCATCAATCAAACTTCTTCAGAGGTACTGACTCATTCTCATTCCAACCACTTGTCTCTCATCTAACAGTAACTGAGGTAGACATTTATCACTAGGGAATTTTGATTTCATCTGATGTTTAAAGAGGTGCTGGAAATAATAAAATGAATGCTAGTCTGATTAAAATGAGTGCTGGTCAAATATGACATTTTTATTGCCTATTAAGTTTGACATTCCTCTTGTTAGTTCAATTCATTCTTAGTATATAACCAAAGAAAATAATTATCATGCATCAATATAGAAAGATAGTATCAGAGGAGCATTACAATGCAAAAAAAGAACATAAAAAGTGGAAATCAAGGATAGACAACTAAAGGAGTATCTAAAGGCATTGTTCAGACATTATGGGACAAAGGAGAAAGGCCAAAGCCCATTTGGAGGTAAAATTACTTATAGTTAGGTGCAATGCGCAAGAAGAGATTTTACACATTTCTTGACACTGCCAAATATTTTGAAATGACAGAGTGCCAGCATGCAGTGTGTTATAATCTTTCTGTATGACCAGAAAAGCTTTTGAGATCAACCTGGACAGCTTTCAAACAGGTCTTTTTTATGATTTTACCTGTTTGTAATGAAGCTGACATTGATTAAAAAGAGGAAGGGTTTCCCTACTCAAGCCCAAATCCATTAAGTATTACTACAATTTGCACAGAAGCTGAAAGATCTATTTGAATAAAAGACTGTGGCTGACTCAGGTATGTATTTCCTTCCTTCCTTCCTTAAGTTACGCTCTTTAAGAGAAATTCTGGTATATGTGTGGTGTAATTGAGATAGCAAGGAGCGTCCCTCATTCCAGCTTACGTCTACTAGACCCAGGCAGTAAGACATCACATATCTTCCTGATAAGTAGAGGTGATTTTTGGTGCTGCAGGACTATATAAAACCATGTCAGCCTCTATGTCCTTACAGTGCTGCCATCAGTCAGAAACAGCTGCTGTAGAAATTTTATGTAGGAAGTTGTTTCTCATGTCTTCTGGCTTATTTACCTGTTAATAAAATCCTGTCTTCCTCACACACTTTTTCAAAATTCCTTTCAAAAGCCATTTTCTAGGCAAAGAAAATGCTATAGGTCTAATATCTTGGTAGTTCAGTGATAAATATCATAGAGTACTATACAGAAAAAAAATTATCTCAACTTCATAAAGAAAGATATTCAGAAATTGTTCTGTATTGGAAATGACAACAGCAAAATCAGGTCTTATTGAATAGAGCAGAGCTTGGTGCTTGGCATTTGTCAAAGATTTATTTTGCTACAGATTTTATCAAAAGTTTTCCCTAACATACTGGTGCAAATATTAGGAATATGCTGATGACTGATAATGACACAAACTTGGACCACTGTTTATACAGCGGGGAACTGAATCATCATAGATATAACATTTGGAGGAATGAAAGAAAAATAGTTGTATGGTTATGGCTAATACATGTTTCTTTAAAATTAGAATACCTTATCAGTTTGAACTGATGAAAAGCCCAGTAATCTTATTTGGTTCAGGATGCATTTGGGTGACTAAGAGGACCAGAGAAAAGCCAAAGAGATCCTAATTAATTTCTGGGCAATCATAGTGTCAGTTTACTCAGTCTTGTAAGATCTCATGTAGAATGTTATAAAAAAGTCAAACTCCAGACAAAGAAAATGGTTACTAAAATAGCAAGGAACAAAGACCCTATCTAGCAGGCAGAGATTAAAAGAGTTTTTCATGTTTCACTCTAGATAAGTTGTCCAAAAGTGGATATGATTGCTCTTTGCGAATACAGCATAACATAAGCACCAAGAAAATATCAGAATTATTTAAACTGAATGGCAATGCTACCAGCAAAACACCAGATATAAACTATTCACAATTTTAGACTAAAATGCATGTAAATATTTCAAATTATTATATTATTTAAATTATATATAGTATTATTTATACACATGATTTCTATTTTAATATATTATTTATCTTATATATATGATTTGTATAAATATGACATATATATGTTATTTTACAATACATACTGTGTAGATGATGTGTACTCTAACAAGTAATGAAAATGTCTACTATATATATATATATACACACATATATTCTTAACCTTCATGTTCTAGTTATTGCAATTTAAGCACACTGTAGAATCTTATTGTACCTTTAATACATGGTCTTGCTTAATGGTATTGCAATAAGAAAATGTCAAAAAACATTTTTAATTTAAAAAATATTACATTGTTGAAATATTTTATTTGAATACTTGGCATATGCTCATTTTAAATATAAATTTTTATTGTGTTATTACATGAATCAAAGAAAAAGAAAGTAACTATTATCAAAAACCTGCATATTAAGAGTGGTCCTCAGCCTCCTAACCTTTCAGTTATGCATAGGAATTGTTTGCAATGGAACATAATTTAATTTGGCCCTAAAATGGCCAGGGACCATTTCATCAATTTGAAAGGTGTAAAGGATCACCCTGTGGGGGTCAGGACACTGTCTCAGACGTGGGTAAAGTATTGTTACAGCCAGAATTTTACAGTGCTGTTTAAACTGATTCAGGCTTTTCATGTCCCACATAAGTTATCAAGTGGTGGTTGATTTAAGTGATTTTTATGCTCCTGATTGCACTGCAACTAAATCTAAACTATCTCCTTAAGAAGTCTTTAAGGACGCTTACCTTAATCCTAATTCAGCCTCTAGGCACATTCTCAGCTAAGACCATTCTATTTCGTATTAATGACTGTAAATTTTTTATAGTAACTGGTTCACAGAAGCTTCACATATTCAGTTGCTAATTGTTACACCATGTTTACTGGAGTAATTGATTGGAAAATATGACTTGATTACTGCTGCTGACTTCTGCAATGCTGCAGTGCTTGAAACTGGAGCAAGTGTAGTGGATGGCTTTGCCTTCTGATTTGGATAGTGATACATTTTCTTAGGTTGAATTTAACCTTCAAAAATACCAATATAATTAAGCAGATGCACTTGGTATTTCCTACACCAATAAAACTGAAGCAAAGAATGCTTACAGTATATATACTGAATAAGATTGTATCACTACTAACAGAACACAGCATGCAGTTATGCAGATTAATTTAGTGGTAAATACTATGGAGTGACACCATCCATGTGACTCCTCTCTCCATTTGTGTCAGAAATCCCCTATAGAAATGAACTTGAATTACACTCTTGTCATAGAATTCTTTGTGCATACAACTAAATCTTTTCCCTTTCACCCTCTATCATTAATTTACAGATGGATAACTTCCCCTTCCCCCCCACAAGTATATAATCCTGACCATCTGCTTCCATTACTATGACTGAGATCTCTTCTTTGACAGAGTATGCTCTAAGAAGGGATTGCTAACAGCCTTAGTTTCTGAGCAGCTAACTGACAGCAACATTTTTTTACTGCTAGCAGTCATTACTGTAATTACATGTTTGTGCTCATATTCTGTTGTTGTTATGCTGTGAAGAAGGGATGCTCTAAGGGAGAAACATAAAGATACCTCATAAAAGTTTCATTATAAGTACTGTGTCCTGTGTAGCTACTGAGCCTGAACTGTGCTGACTGTAATTCTGCCAAGGTATGGCTGCATGCAGAGAGCTATGGGGCAGTATCACTGCAGCACTTCCAGGACTACAATTTCACTGCAGTGAAGAACTTTCCTTCCTTGATCTTCTTACTTCAAGATAGGGGATACAGTGTCACAGCTGTCACAGCTTACCCCTGGGGATGCAAAGGGGAGAAGAAGTGGATTTACATCCTAACTCAGAATTTGCACCCCTGGTGCTTATATTTTAATTGTAAAGTTTCTTAGGTACTTAGAGCTTGTATATGATAATAAGTGTCTGTCTTTCCTGGGCTGAGCATTTTCACACATACTTCAGACAAAAATCCAAACAGCACTTCCAGTCACTCCCTTACCCAGTCCCTCACAGTAACTTAAGGAATAAGTCCCAGAGTATCTGAAAACCTTGCAGTAGGTTTTCAAACAGTAGGGGGGGTATTGACCTTTGCTTATCTAACAGTAAGTACTCATTTCTTGGAAGAGAGAAATTCCTTTTTCATCTTGAACAGGTGGTACAAGATCATCTTTTTGGAGGAGGTCTACTGGCTGAGTCAGTTAAGAATGACCACAAAGGCTTCCAGTTCTTCCTGTCTGTTGCCCACATGTGCATTGGTGTAAATGCTCTGCAGTTACACTATTGATGCCAACATCATTTTGGGGGAAGAAGCCCTAATTCCTACATGACAATTCTCAGCCTCTACCATGATTTCTAATGCATCGATAACCCTTGGGTCTTTGTTGCCACAGGGATCTCCATCCCCTGACACCACTGAGATGGCAGACCAAAGGGCCTCACTGTCATGCCCTAGCTCACACCTAGTGAGCCTGAGCTAATCCCTTTCCCTCTTCAAATCTAGTTTAAAGCTCTTTTAATGAGTCCTGCTGACTCCTGTGCAAAGGTCCTCTCCCTCTCTTTAAGAAAGGTGAACCCTGCCTGTCACCAGCAGCCCTGATGTCCTGTAAAACAACCCATAATTAAAAACCCCAAAACTCTACCAGGCTCAGCCAGGTATTGATCTCTTGGCTCTTCCTGTTCCTTCCCTGGTCATTCCTTATAACTAGAAGGACAGAGGAGAACACTATTTCTGCTCCTGATCCCTTAAATGTTTGTCTCAAACCACTGAAGTGTCTTGTGATTGCCCTCAGACTTCTTGTTCATCACTGCCTGCCTACCTGAAAAACCCAACAGTGAGCAGTAACCTGACGGCTGTGCCAGGCCAGGAGGGTTTCCCATCACATTTTAAACCTGGACCCCAGGGAGGCAGCAGGCTTCCCTAGGAGATGGGCCCAGTCTGCATATGGGGTCTTCTGCCCCCCAGAAGGGAGTGTCCTATGGCAATGTTCCATCTTTTTTTCTTTGTGGAAAGAGCTTTGACACAGGCCTTAACCCCAGTGATACCTCCCTACCAGACAAACCACTGTCCTTGTCGTTGTTCAGCTCTGTGTGCAGAGCCTCAGACCAATAATGCAAGGGCAGTTCTGAAGAATGATGGATAAGAGCGACAATAAATACAGCAAAACCAGAAAATTTGACTTGAATGAATATATATAGGTAATAACCAATAAATATTAAAATGGGAGTGAAAACATTGTCTTGAATGGTTTTATAAAGACATATATAAATCTCATATTGTAATCCAATTGCTTTTTGGATTTTTTGCATAATTTGCATTGTTTTTCTTTTCCTAATACTTAGGCTTCTTAAGTTAATTAAACACCAATATAATTTTATTTTCTTTGACATTTTATGGTGTTCAAATAAAAAGTAGGAAAAGTTCTCAACCTAGATAATGATTTTGGTATTGATGCAATGTGTTTTCTGAGGCTTCTGAGGAAGATGACTGCAATTCAATACCTCTTTAAACATTACTCTACAGCAATAGAACAGTAATTATTATTTCAATACAATCAGATTTATGTAATCCTCTTTGATATTTTGGGTGTTATAGAGATTTTATCTTTCTAGATAAACCATCCTGAATTACCAGCATTTTTTAATAAATGATTTCCTATGATTTAGTTATACTTTTATTATAAAATTATAATATAAATGGGACCAGAATACACATCAAAATGCTTTGAAAACCTCCTATCTATAATTTTTATTTATTGAAAGAAATGATAGTGTTTACCTCATGAAATCTCCAATTTCTGGATATTTATAGGAGCCTTCACCTTCTAAAAATCACGTGCTGGATAGGCATTTAATTAATAATGCAATAATAAAAATATCAATGCAAATCAAATTCAGAAAATAAAATAGCAGATGGTGAGCTATTTCTTTCCTTGGCAGAATGGCATTCTGAAGTTGCAGGATGTCTGCATGTCTGTAATCAATATATTTAACTGTGTTTGCAATGCCTTTTGATACTGTAAATATAGCTGCCTACTCTTAGCAAACAACAGACGCATTAGTTGCCAATGCATGGTTGTACTGGCTTTCTTATATATGATGTATATATGAATATTCAGAGGGTTAAAAATAATTTTTCTTAAGAGTTACTGCTGTGGCATGAGCAGCATTTGTTGGAGGTATTACGTACATCATTGTGAACTGACTCAGAATATATCTAGAACTGTCAGCCTCCCACTTTTATGTTATTCACCAATTAAATAACAAAAAAATTACATTCCTCTTTCCAAGCCTGTAAACCTTTATTGTGTTTCAGTTCAGTAAAGATGTGTAAAGATAGATTAAATCTTATCCAGAAATTCCAGATATGGTGATTATCATCAGTGTACAGTAGCCAGACTTCAAGGCTAAACAGGTCTTCAGAATATTGCCTGTAATAGGGATGTGCAATGCCTTTTTTTAACCAGATTACCACAGTCACCATGTGTAAGAAAGCTGTTGTCAGAAATGGAAGTAAAATTAGTAGCTTTAATTTAGGGTGCAGAGGAAATCATGGCTTTCTTTTCTTCTAATTGTTTTAAGCATTGGGATGGTCATTTTTATCAATGATGAATGTAACTGATAATTAATCTAGACAAGTATGTCACTTCACCTATATTCACAGATATCCTTGGATGATCTCATAAAGCATTTTTGCTATTAGGTATTTTCATGTCTTTAAAAGAGAGGTATTTTTACAACAAGCTGTTCTTTCACGTGTCAGCATTGTTAATGGGCTCCTGTTGCAAAAAAAAAAGAAAAAAAAAGTTTTAGGGGGTTTTTATCATATCTCTTGCTGGTTATTAAGAATCTGACCCTATCTGCAGAGGGTCAAGGTGACAAGTGACTAGGTAACTGAAGACTTTAGATGGTACAAAGGCTACATTCATCACTAGAAGTTTTGTTTAATGGAAAGCTATCATAGTTCCTTGAAATTCTGTGTGGCAGTAAACTACATCAACTGCAAGAAATCACAGATAACAATAAGCTGTGCTGATAACTAAAGCTTTTATGTAACAAGAAACTTCTACTTTTAACTACAGCCCTGTAAACATTCCTCATTGTACCAAAGGAACCCCCAAAGGAATCTGCCTGTCCCGATAGTGTTGGGTGACAGTGCTCCCGAGATAGATGAAGAACCACTACTGGTATGCATTTCCACTGACTTATGCCAACAGTTATTGCTAAGTTTTTCCTTCACCATCAATGCCCAAATCTTCACCTTCTGTTACGCATCTGTGAGCTTTCAGATTCCATTGAAAAATCTATCCTGCAGCTACTTTACTGCACAATCTTTTTTCCTTCCCAAGAGTTAATCGGTTTACTTTGACTGTAAATATGCATCCAAGTGACAGGAATCATTTGGTTCCCAGCATGCTCTGCTCTCAGTCCTGCCTCCTTTGGTACATGGGAACTGTCACAGAGGATCAAGGTAACATCAGCTGCATCTGAAAGAAGAAACTTTTCAGTAGGCGTTGAATTTTACATATTTCAAGAGAATTAGCTGGAAATTTCAATGTGAAGATTCATACACTGTACAAAACCTGTTGTATAAGTACCAAAACTCTGGATATTATTATCCAACCTTTTTTAGGATTTGATCTCATTAAGATTTTGACTTCAAATTTGTACATGGTAAAGAATTCCATGTGTTAACATTCCATTACAGGACATTTTCAGTTATTTTTGTTTTCCATCACATGCTTTGCATTACTTTGTGCTACCATGTGGGGAGATTTCTCCTATTCCTCACATATTTCCTCTCTTAACTTATTTCTTTCCAGTTCAGCTTTATTCCTTTTCAGTCTTTCATGCCGACATGTGTGAGGTAGGTTGTAAACCGTATGGTCTGGCACAGTGAATTTTATGACATGGATTGAGACTTTTTCCTCAGGTTATAATTGCTACATCAAAACCGGTGTCAGTACTGTATAAAGCATCTATTCCTCTTTGTTCCAGAAAAAGAAAAGAAATAATCAAGCACACATATTTTTAAATGAACTTATTTGCTTTGAGCTGGAAGAAAAGAAGAGGCCCTGGTGTCTCTGGATAAGAGACAGAACCTCTCCTATATTGTGTCAATTTAATTTAGCCTTCAACTTCATCTTGCACACTAGCCTTACTCTTATCCAAAGGAAGACAGGGATTTGGAGATAGTAGTAGTGATTGCTGTAATCAGACTTAAGAGCTTTAGGATCATTAGGTTGGAAGGGACCTCCTCCAGCGGTCTTATGATCCAACATCCTGCCCAAAGCAGGTTTAGGTGGAACAGGTGGTGAAGACTGTGTCCAGTCAAGCTCCGAACACCTCCTCAGCCTTTCAGAGCAGTCTGCACCAGTACTTGAACACTCTGACAGTGATGTTCTTTCCCCTCCATAGTGCATTGAAATTTCCCGTGATTCTATTCTGCTTGTCAATGCTGCCTCTCGTACTGCCACTATGCACCTCTGAGAATAGACTGGCCCTGGCTGCTCTGCCCTGTTCCTTTAGATACTTGCAGACAGCAGTAAGATCTTCCTGAGTTTCCTCTTCTGGCTGAAGAAACCTAACTCTCTCAGTTGTTTCTCCTCTGTCCTGTGCTCTGCTCCCTGTCCTCAAAGTGCCTTTCCATAGCTCTGTGGTTTCAGGTTCTCCCCTGCGCTGGGGAGCCCAGATCTGGACCAAGCACCCTCAGTGCCTCACTGGAGCAGAATACAGGGAAGAATCACCTCTCTCAGCCTGCTGCATGTGCTCTTCCTCATACAGCTCTGGAGGCTGTTGATTTTTGCTGCAAAGTTGTATTGCTGGCTTGTGGTGAGCTTGTCCACAATGCCTTCAGGGCCCTTTTCTGCCTGACTACCCTTTAGTCAGCTGGCCCATAACCTGTATTCCTGCATGCAGTTATGACATTCCAGGTGCAGGAGTTTGCATTTGCCTTTCTTAAGGTACATGAGCCCACAGGTCTTAAGGTCCCTTCAGCCCACAGCCCATCAAGTCCACCCTGAACAGGAGCCCTAGCCTTCAACTTACTGACAACTCCACCAAATTTAGCTTTGACAGCAAACCTGCTGTGAGCTGAGATATGCTAATTGCAGTTGTGTTAAGAGGGAGAAGATAAGGATAGACACAAGTTCAGACTTAGGCCCAGCTCACAGTGCTGGCATAATCATTTCTAAATGTATATTTTCATGCTATTGTGAAAAATTTCCTCAACTCTCATCTGCATCATTTTCTTGCTTAGTCAATTAAAGAGTAAAGTTACTTTCCTGCTGTCAAATTAATCTCCACCAGTATTTTCTGTTCAGCTTGGCATTCATAGTTCCTTTAATTGAAATAGTCTTTTTCTAAATTTTACACTGACCTTCTAACTAATTTTGCTGTTTCTTCTTTATTGTAATTGTCCTTTCAGCCACCTTTTATACAACAAGAGTGGCTATGAAAAAAATGGAAGGGATGTGAGCAGTGATTGCAATTGAGAAATGAGCATAAAAATCCCAAAACATTTTGGGTGTCCCCTGAGAACAGGTAGCTCAACTAATATATGTAGGATGGAAAACAATTCTGAAAACTCAAGCCATTCAGAAATCTGGTGGGTATATTGATTTGTGTCATAGTACGTCAGGCAACTAATTTTATCCAGCCTAGAGATTCAGTAATTTTTTCTTGTCTCTTCTGAGCCCTCAGAATTCAGGTGTCATGCATTAAAATCTCATTTGGTTTTAATGCTGTTATAGACTTCCTTTTAAATTGCTTATGAAGGGTACTCATTGCAATTGAATCATTAAAGTGGACTTTTTATTAACAATTGTGTCAGGTCACTGGTTTTGCATCAGAAGCCCTTTCCCTGCAACGTCAATGCTACATCTTTCATAACAATAAAGTTTTCAGAACAGGGTCAGATTTTATAACCAGGATGAGGGCTAAGACCACACAGAGCTGGATGGCAACTTCCTGGTTTTCTTCATTGTACTACCAAAAACCTGCAGCAACCTTTATGCATTCAGAATTTTCAAAGTATTTCTATATATCTCTACATATCTACACTGTGCACTTCAGATGACAAAGAAGGAAAAAGAAAAAAAAGCTTTATTAATACTTTATTATCTAGCCTCAGTGGAAAATTGACGCCAAACCCTCTGAATCCTGAGGGTAAAGATACTGTATGTCAGAGGCACACAGAAACCCCCACCCTCTTTAACCTCTGCAGCAAGAGCTCTTCTCTGAGCCTGGTAAGGCAAAAAGATCATATATCTTATAAGAGAAATTCAATAAAGCAGTCAACGACACCTTTGTTCATATAGTCCCCAAATGCTTCTAGATGGATAATCTGTCATTATTCCCTGCTGCTGCTGGTAGAGAATTCCTTGTTGTAGTAGCCTATGATGCCATTCATCTCACCCACTACCTAGACATGTTCATCTGAGCTTGTTTCTATAAGATCTGTTTATAGTCAGGAGAAAGAAATGTACTTTAAACCCCATTTCATCTGCTGTATTTTGGGTGAGATATAATCAATCATTTTTTGGAAGAACTTGTTCGTAAAGGAAGCATCAGTACAGGTGTAGATACAGTAGGTACCTCAACAGATGTGTCCCATCTTTAATTGCTATGCAATGCCTAATTAGTTTTGCATATATGTAGAACACTAAGTAGTCCTTCATGGAGTGGATTTTAGCTATGAAAACCTGAGTTTCATGCCATTTCAGCTGCCTCTACATGTGATAACTTTACATTCAAATGTGAAATGTCTTACATGGCTGGTACCTGAAAATTTCCTTCCTTGCAATAATAAGGTGCATTGATACAAACCACCCAGGACATGTCAAAATGTAAAATTTCATGACATGAGTAACTGACACTCAGTTCAAAACTTTTCAGTCATCAAACTTCTCACTGTAGGGAAAGACTCTTTCAGCTTTTTTTTTTTTTAATAGAGTTGTTAGAGTTTCCCAAATCTTAAGATGTCATAAATAGCAGCACCTCAAAAGTTAAGCTGTGTATTTTTTCCATTAAATTTTTTTTTGAGGCTTTGTAGAAGAGACAGTATTGCCATGGATCTAAGAGCCCTGTTGCAAGAAGGAAAATTTTCAGGCACAGAACACAGAGGAATTTTCCATCTTGTTGACATTCTAAACAAATATAAGCACTAGTGTTGTGATTGGCTACTCAGTCTGGTGAAAACATATGCCGTAGGAAGTGTGTGCATCTTGTTTTGAAGATCAAGAAAAGGTCTTTTTTTTTTTTTTTTACATAAAAGATGTTAGTGAACAATCAAACTATTGATTCCTCTCTAGGATACTTGCAAGGTGACCTCTACTGTGGACCACTGAATCAGTGAACATGGTTTCAGTTCAGTGGGTACAATATACTTCTGTGTTCTCAAGCTCTTCAACAATTCTTTTTCTTTACAAAACGATTAGGGAGTTTGGGGATTTCACACTTCAATTTCTCCCTGGTTTTACAATTTTCTGCTTGAAAAACATCCATATAACTGTGGTAATTCAGAAAATGCATCACTTTTGATTAAATAATATTAGTTATTCATTACCTAGTTGAAAGTCCCTTTTATTTACTACCCATTAATATTAACGTATGTTGTGCATGTTGGGCTCTGGACCTTTTGAAGTTGTTTGTCTCTGGTTCTGTTACTGAAGGAGAAAGCGATTTAGTTTGTGCCTGGGAGACTAGAAGTGAAAGAAGTCATATGCTAATGAGTCTTCCTTTTCAGACTGTGAGGCTATCTGGGAAGCAGCCCAAGCCAACTGGAGACCTGCAGCACAGCAGAGGTGGAGTGCAAGGATCCATGGACCAGAGAACTCTGCTGCCCTACGCATCCTGCCTTTTAGAAAGGTTAAAGATCTTGTTTCTGTTACTCAGCTCGCGTGTAAGTTCTGGAAGGAAAAAAAAAGCAAAATGTTTACATTGTCATTAGCAGCTTTATACAAATCTGTATCAATGAATTGAGGTGAGGTATTATCACCATGAGTTGAGGCAGTAAACAATAGATCAAAACAGGCAGTCAGGGTTTGTGGAGCCCAATAGCTCAGTTTGGGCACTTCCAGAAGAGCCTCCTCCTGAACCCAACTAGTTACATGTGTGTTTGTTTTTCAGTATTCAAAAGCTACTTCTGCAGCATATGACTGGAAGTCAAATAAGGCACTTAAAAGAGTTCAGAGAAATTATGCTCACAAACAGACTCCAGAAATGGCACTGAGGGTGGGACTCACACCAGGTCTTAGGTGCAGTCACTTCAGGTTTGCAATGCAGCCAACAGGGACAGGTGCATCCCCAGGTGCTGACATAGATCTTTGTTGGACCCGCCTGTATTTTCTATTGCAGCATATTTTATTCTTTTAGTATAAAGAGGGGCCAGGGTGACTGGTTTTCTAGTTGAAGCCAGTTGGGATGGCCCAAATAATTTATTTGGCTTACTATATAAATGTATGCTTTATGTTTCAATGATTTTTGAGCTCTCAAAGGAATTTTCATTAATAATATGAGGTGTAGTGTAATGAATGGAACATAATCTTGAAGAATTGCTTAGAATATGGCCATTTATTTTCTGATAACAGCCTGTGGGCCTTGGTGATGGCTGCAGGATCTCCTTATTGCTGTTCATGGGGAAAATGCTGGCAGACAAGACTGCTCATGCCAGTAAGACAGACAACCATAATTTAAAAAAGCCTTTAGAAACATCTGACATATAGGCATGTGTATATATCTATAAGTCTATAAATAATCATGACACCAGTAGTATTTTCACATTCATTCCTTAAGGATTGTAGCTGCTGACTGCTGATGCAGAATTCTTGTTTCTATTCTGTATAAATTAATTAGTGTTTTTAGATATCTATTCTATCATCTCAGGGTAATTATCACATCCTACTGCTGCATATATACTTTGCACCGCACGCTTCAGTTGAAGACATATGGAAAAAACAGTATGGGTAAATACAAAGATAATTGTTTCTTTGGCATGTATTTCCAAATGGATATAAGCAGGGTTTTTGACATAGTATCCCCTGTAGCGCAATAGATTTTTGTTTTACTTCAGTTTTTCTGGAGTCCTGTCTAATTTAACTATTGTGTTCTGGAAGCTACAAAACTCTTCTGGCATGAATAACAGTGGCATGAGGTTTACACAGATGTCTTGCAGTGTCAGACTAAATCTTTCTATACAAATAATTATACTGCTTTTGTACTGCTCTTCACCTGTATCAGCTTCTCTGCTAATCTTTGCACCCTATTTGTTCTGGCACCATCTTTATATATTGTTCTTTCTCTCTAAAAATGCTTGTCTGAAATCAGGTGCAACTCCTCACAACTATAACTGATGGGCATGTTCAAACAGTAGGAGTCACCTGCACCTTACAGCTGTCTTTGTTTATTGCTTACTTGACTCTGCTGTCCTCTGGAGAGGGGCATGCTCAGACTGCTGAACTGAATGTGAATGTTCTATATGGTATATTTCATGTTGAAAAGAGAGCCTAAAACACATTTCCAAATTTTATAATGTCAAAAAAAAAAAAAACAAAAAAAAACCAACAAACGCCACCCAGTTAGATTTAGAGTTATGAAAATATTTTATTTTGACAAAAATGCTCTGATTTTTGTCAATTTTAAATGTTATGTTACAGTATTCCATGCAAAATAAAACAAATTTTTAAAATCACTTTATAAGAAAATGACAAAATATTTTGACAGTGTCTGAACATTTTCCCCTCTTCTCTACACAATAAAATTGCAACAGAATTTACAAGATCTCCTTATTTGATGCAATTCTATTTCTCGGTGAAAAATATGCCAGCTAAACTTATTTCCAGCTGACTTTTGTCCAAACTGAAAACTGTGAAAAGCCAAGCTCTATCAGTAAAAAACATGAAAAATTAATTTATTATATAACTTGCAAATAAGCAAGAGGAACTGCGAAAGATATCTGAAATAATTTCATACTCAAGATCTGTGTCAGAAGTCCGGGAAGAAAAAGTTGCCTTGCTACCTAGGCAGAAGCCCAACCTGAAACTGTCACAGAAGACATCTCTTCACATGCATATTAAACACTTTGGAGAGCATTTGGAGTCAATGTAATTCACTGTGTGTTTTTCACTGGACATATTAAAGCAGGGCTTGCCACAGTTCAGGTCTTGGGACACTTGAAACTTTATACTAGAGTTCTTTATTCTATAGTTTACAGTCTTGGCCCTGATTTAGTGGAAATTGCATGAGAAGTTTGGTTTTTTGCCCCGCACTGCATGGATTCTGGTCGGCAGGGAGTGAATTGGCACAACAGAGGCCAATAGACTCAGATATCAAAGCAGAAAAAGGAGTCCAGTGAATTTCTGGCAGTCTGCATGGCAGCTGTCCTAGCATGTGGCATCTGTACTGTTATGTGAAGCTTTCAGTTCCAGGTTTACGACCCCACATAGCTGTGCTGGAGAACAGAGGCAGAGACTGTGCAGAGCTGGAGGTCAGGGAGCCACAAATGAGGCCAGATTCAATTGCAAAGATGTTGCAGTGCAAAGGAAGTGTACAAAGACACGGAGGTCTTCTGGGAGTGCAGCCACAGCTGTTTTGCCTGTTTCTACAGCTAAGTGTGTGAAATCTCAAGCTGTTCCTCTCTTAAATCCATCACTGTTGAGTCAAGCAAGGAAGATTGAGGGGCACAATGCAGGAGTCACCAACGGGAGGTTTGCAACCACTATTTCTTCAGTGTTGTGCCACGAATATTAGTCACACCAATATTGTCTTTAGTGAAATTCCACTTTCTCTTTGACTTGGTTTGAAATGGTCACACAGCTGTTAATTTATTCACATCTTCTGGGAGTTTTTAACCTCCCATAAGGTGACGTGTTATCACAGAGCACCGGACATAGGAAATCATGCTTCAGTATGGTCTTTCTCATTTGCAGAAAAGGGTCTAACTTCCCTTGGGATTCTTTACGATGGTGGAGGGCTAGGAGTGGCCTAGGCCATTGCTCCTTTCCTCATGAGGCTGAACATTCAGCTTGTTTATGATGGGTGGCACTTATTGCCTAACTAACTGTATTCACAAGCTCACTGTGATGTGTTAGAAGACCATGGGAAAATAGTTAATCTTTTACACAAAGTTATATTTTTCAAGTGTTCTCCCCTGAAGGACTTTTGGGAGCTAGTATGCTTCATGCAGCCTGGAGTACTCAGTGCTCAGTGTAAACCCAAACCAGCTTGTTGTTCGGTCCTAGTCTGTCCTCGTTTTCAAGAGGGTGAGATTCAAATGGCCATCCAACAAACACCTTCTTTAATGCATGCTGAGCACTTTTCAGGCCCATTAACTGCACTGGGTACCAATCCATTCAGACTAATAGGTGCTTAGGCAGCTAGTGCATACATAGAAAACTAATTTCAGATGCCCTCATTCCAAACTGGATATCACCCGGAGTTTTTCTGTAGCACATCTTCACATCTTTCAGCTTCCTGCTTTGCTCTGCTAATGCTCTGGTTCTTCATGTTTGATGGAACAGAGCAGTCATTACAAGATTGGTGACCTACGGTCCCAACAGGTACAAAATTATTACAGCTCTTGACAATTTTTGGTTTTGATCTGTTAATAACTACAATGAACCTTGTTACTGCTATAAACATCCTTATCTTATATAACAACAACAACAAAAACAACAAAGGTTTCTGTACTAGCAGACAGCTCATAGTGATCACATGGACAGAACAGTGACTGGTATTTACCAAAACAGAATTTTTCTCCATATGTTTTATATTTGTGTAATAATTCTATACCTCCTTGTGTTTGGAAGAAGATAGTGCATAGAACCAAAAGGCCAATAACTTTTACATGAATTTGGAATGAATTTGAGTCAAGCAAAAGGAAGAGATGAAGACTGAGTGAAACCATCCATCAATTTCTCCATTAAACTAATGGGTGTGAAATATTTATCCATGTTTACATATGCACCTTAGGTTTTGAAGTATTAGGTTTGAAAAAAGGATAATGGACAGAAGTTGGTAACTTGAGGGACCCTTCTCTGGCAGCAATTAACATCACACTGAATGGTGTCATCTCTTAAAACATTTATGAATAATTTAAGGATGTTTCATAATGATAGCACTTCAGAAACCAAGGAAATGAATATGCATCTCACTAAGTGTTCAGTTAAGGCTGTAGTACCTCTGTGCCAGTGGCCCAACTCATTCTAGTAACCCAAGGACTTGCTTACATTAAGAGTTTCCTATAATTATCTGGGGTAAAATTACGTGATATAAGAACACAGTGACACAGTGACACAGTGACACAGAAAAAATCTCTAAGTGACAAAGTAGTCTGTCCTTAATATTTGGAGAAAAAAGCAATTTTTATGTGGAAGAACCCCATGGAAAAAATTACAGTATAAACTGGACTGACCTGTGATTATTAAAGTCACAGGTAATTCAAAGATATAGATATTTATGGTGATATTTTATATACAGTTTTCTTTTTAATTTATTAGATAAGGTATAACTGGAAGAATTAACAGAGACACAGAATGGATGAGGTAGGAAAATATCTCTGAAGGTTATCTAGTTTAGTTCTCCATCTTCAAAGCATAGTGAACTAGTGCAGGTAATTCAAGACCATGTTTAGCTGAGGTTTGAATATCTTCATGGAGGCTCCACAGTCTCTCCAAGCACACCTGCACAGTAAAACAAAACAAAACCAACCAAACAAAACCACACAATCTGTTTTTTTCTTACATTTAAATAGTATTTTCTGTTCCCTGTAAGTATTGTCCCTTGCCCCTGCCTCTGAGAAGTGCCTGGCTCCATCTTCTTAACTATTTCTTATCAGGATTTTATATTTGTTGATAAGATTCTCCTGAGCCTTTTCTTGTCCAGGTTAAACAGTCCCAGCCTCTCCTCATGTGTCAGATGTTCTTGTGCCTGAATCATCCCCATGACCTCTGATGGACTCAGTGTGCTATGTCCGTGTCTGTCTTGCACTGGAGAGCTCAGAATGGGATCCAGAACTCCAGATGTGTTTCATCAGTGATAAACAGAGGATAGGAATCACCTCCTTGACAATGTTTTCCATCATGCAGTCCAGGATGCTGGACTGTAAGTCCTTCTATGATAAAAATGCATCTTTCTGGCTCATGGTCAACTTCTTGTCCACCAGGACTCCTGGGATATTTTCCATCAATCTGCATTCCATACAGTTGGCTCCAGCATATATGCTGCATGAGTTTCTTACTCCCCGGATGCAGGATTTTGCACTTCACTTGTTGAACTACATCAGCAAGAGATCAACAATGATGTTCCTGTCAAGTAATATCTCCAGACTGTAGGGTCCCTCTGAATGGCAGCACAACCCTCTGATATACCAGCTACTTCTTATTTTTTTATCATGCTTGTAAAGGGTGGGCTCCATAAAGCTGTTGAACACTATTGGGTCTAGTATTGACCCCTCACCACTAGTGACTGGCTTTTGGATGGACTTTGTGCTGCTGATCACAGCTTTTTAATAAAAGCTACATTTCAGACCATTTTCAGTCTGTTTTACTGTCCATGTGTCTATTCTGTATTTCATAATTTTGTCAGTGGGGATGTTATGGGGACAATGACAAAGGTCTCCCTAAAATCAGGGTAAACAGCACCTATTTATTGGTCTTATCTATTGAACTCATCCTGTCGTTGTACAATAATATCAATTTGTTCATATGTAAATTCCCCCTTCATAAATCCATGCTGAATATTCTAAGTTACTTTCTTGACTTAAAAATATTTGGAAATATTTTCAGGATTATTTGCGTTATCACCTTTCCAGTGATTAAGGTTAGGTTTACCACCCTCTAATTCCCTGGATTCTCCTTCCTGCCCTTCTTGAAAGTTGAAGTGATCGCTTTTTTCCAGTCCTTAGGAATTTCTCCAAATTACTATGATCTCTCGAAGATAATTGAGAGTGGCATTGCTTCCTCAGGCAGCTTTGTCAGCATTTGCAGCTCTGTCTCATCAGGTCCCATTTATTTGTGTGCAGTATATTGAAGTGTTCACTCTCCTGATCCTCCTCCACCTTACTTCTTGCAAACTTTCCCACTGTTCTCAAGGACCTGGGATCCCTGAAGACTGGTATTACCTTCTGTCTGTAACTGGGGCATGGAAGCCACTGAGTACCTCAGTCTCCTATTCCCCTTCAGCATCAGTTCACATTTCCCCTAGTTTTCCTTTTGCTGTTAATGTACCTGCAGAAGCCCCTCTCTCCAGATTTCAGCCTAGGTGGACTTTGGCTTTCCTACTTACGTATGCAGAGAATGTGTCTGTATTCCTCCAGAGCCATCTTCCCCTCTTCCACCTCTAATGAAAGGAGCTCCTCATTCATACCTGCAGGCTTCCTGCTACTTCTGATTGATTTCCTGTTCATCAGGATGTGCCACTCTTGAACTTGGAGAAGGTGATCCTTAAAAATCCTTCCCTGAACTCTCTTGTCTCTGGGATCATAACCCATGGGATTCTTCCAAGTATGTGCCTGAATTGAGCAGAAACATTGCCATACTTATGAATCTGAGTCAGACACAAAAAGCTTTGCACAGCATTCAGAAAGTAGCAGACCATGTAGAATTCCTTCAAAAGCTAGCAACTTGAAAAGGAAGTTGTTGTGAATACTCAAATACTCGAGACAATATGATATTTAAAATTATCAGAAGAATCTTAATACTGCCTCTTAAAAAAACACATTTTCTGATAAATATTTATACTGTCAATACATAATCTCAAAGGAGTCAGTTCCACGTCTTAAGTATCCTAAAATTGTGCAGCTTGGCATGTCACTTTAATGTAAATTTTATTGAAGTCAATAGTGTGAAATGTACAGAGTAAGTTTCCTAAAAATTATCCCACAGATACTTCAAGAGAATGTGGGGAAAATGAATCTAATTATACTGGAGATCTTAAAATTATGCAGACAAACTAAGAAAGGCACTGAAAAAGCAACAAAGTTCCATGGGCTTAGCACCAGCTCCATAGAGAAAAATCTCAGCATGGTTGGAGTCCTTGGCTTGGAAGAGAATGACTAAAGATATGACAGGAGACCATGAAATCATAAAACATATGGAGGTACTGCATCTGGAATGCTGATTCTGTTTCTTGCAATCCAAAACTTAGGGAGTACCCACTGAGATTGTTCAGGTAAAGGATGCATATTGCAAGCAATGCATAGTGAAACTGGTTGGTAATGTTTTGGGCCACTGGACATTAGGACCTTAAAAGTAGAAGTGAAAAAGAATAGGCCTATTGATTAGTCTCCAGACATACTGGTTTGCCTCAGGGAGGCCTTGGACTTCCTCATACAAGGGAAAAGATTACTTCATATTTCTCCCAGTTCTTACACCCCTCCTGCAAACTTCTGCTCTTGGCCACAGTGATAGGCATGAAACTGGGCTGCTGCTGGCCTTTCTTTGGTCCATCGTGGCACTCCTTAGCTTCTTACAGCTTTTACCCAGAGACATGTACTTTAAATTCAGTCTAAGTTGGTAACTACTGTTTAGGTTGTGTGAGAGCAACACTTGACATTATATTACATTGGGTGTCTCTGGGACAGAGTTAACTTTCCCCAAAGCTGTTCTCTTAGGGCTTTGTATTTGTAGCTAAAAGGGTGTTGATAACATGCCAGTGTTTTGGCCACTGCTGACTGGTGCTAGCGGAGCATCAACCTCCCCCACAAAGGCCAGGGGGCTGGGAGTGGGGCAGAGGTTTAGAGGGGACACGGGACAGAAGACCCAAACTGTGTAAAGCCATATCCCATAGGATGCATGATCTTGTCTTGAGCAATAAAAGGTAAAAGAAAGGAGAAGAAGGGGGACATTTATAATTAAAATTCATTATTCAGATGTTTCTCTTCCAAAGCAACTACTAGGCATACTGGAGCTCTGCTTCTGAGGAAGTGACTGGACATCACACTGGTGGGAAGTAGAGAATGTCACTCTCATTTTTCAGCCTTCTGATGTTTTCATTCTTGTGATAGAGTTTCTCACACTACTTTTGTAAACATGCACATGTTTTTCTAACTGTGTTTTTGTTTTTCATTCTTTCTCCTGGGAGGAGAAAAGTTTGATAGGCTTTGTCATTAACCAGTGTAGTTAGAGAGGATGTAACTTCACCTTCCAGTCAATAGTCGTTCCCTAAACTCTATACAATGTGAAAACCAAAATAAAGTTTCTTCTTCTTTGCCTTCACTCAGCTGTGTCTCTGTGTTTCGTGTTGCACGCTAGAGTAACAGAGAATAATTTTTTTTTTTTTTTTGGCTATGCTTCCGTGACCCTTGGCTTTCCTTCATTTAACTATCTTTATTGTGAACCATAAGTTTCTGGTCTTATTTTCTCCCCTTAAACTGCTGAGGAGGGGAAGTAAGAGGGCAGCTTGGTAGGAACCTGTCTGGCAGCCAAGGTCAACCTAGGAGCTCAAGAGTGGGGCTCTAGAGGAATTCAAGATAGACAGTAATTGCAAGATATAAGAGGTAAAATATGGACTTGACATTGCCAGACTCTGGAATGATTGTGGGGAACTTTGGCTGTAATTGTGATGGGGGGATGAGGAGTCAAGGGTATATAAATTGTCTTTAAAAATTTTTTACAGAAGACTGTAATCTTCAAGGTATGTACTGGAGAACAGATTCTTAAATGAATATAAGTCCAGCTTTTGCCTTGATACAACAGGTGGCAGGTCTATTGACCAAAAGAAACCTTTTTGATCCAAGGAAGTGATGCCCCTTTAGACTTCTCTTTGGTTAGTAGTTAAGACATTAGAGAAAATTAATTTTCTAGGAAAAGAAAATGAGTTCAATCTAATTTGCTTCAGCCTCAGTAAAATGCTTGATTTGATTGGTGTAAGAAAAATTATCGGGTTTTCTTAAGAAAGAGAAGCTGGAAGTTAGCAGAATAATTGAAGACTCAAGTTTTCACACAGAATATCAGATGAGCCCATACCAGTTACTGATTTCACAAACTTAAAAAAGTGTTGTTACTTCAAAAGAGACCTGGGTTAGCATTCAGGAGGAAATGGATGACCCTGAAGAGAGAAGAAATTGAAGCAATAAAGCACTCAGTAATGCAAACCAAGATTATTTGTAGGAAACCAAAATCCCTAAAGATGAAACTTGATTTGTTTAGAGAGTTATTTATTTGACATGTTGTCTACAATAACTTGCAATAAATCTGAGGCCTGCTCTGGTGCTCCTGAACAGCACCTTTCCCTTTTTACAGGATTTGTTTAATCAGCACAGTCCCAAGCACGGGTATGTAAAGCTGCTGCTAGCACTGGAGAGGCTCGCGCTGTGTTTTAGAGGGGCTGTCACTTCTATGGGCCCCTGTGAGTTTACACTTAAGGTAGCAGCCACAGAAAAATAGGTAATACCAACCACCCTTGGCTGAGTAAAGGTCAAATGCTTAGTCTAGGCTAAAAAGTTAGGCTCTGGACGATTTGGCTGTTGAGTGTTTGTTCACAGTAGGGAAGTGAAAAGGAAAGAGAAGGTTTGCTGCTAGCACCTCTACTGGTCTGCCTTTATACATGATGTCTGCCAGCACATGGCTGCTGCACAGGGGCACCCAAAGCATGCAGAGGTCAGAGACTTTGGTGGCTTTCCAGATTTTGGCTTTGGTAATGTATCACTTGATTTGAAAACACATTTCTGGGCAATAAGCATATGCAGCTTTGGGTTCATCTGGCAGCCTTGTCTAGCCTCAACATAGCCTGTGCTGCTTGCAGTCTCAACACTGCAATTCCTAACTCCATTTGTGTATTTTGTAGTATACTTCTGTGGGCCAACTCAGACAACACCTGTCTCTGTGTCCTCACATGCCTCTGTTGCTGTATTTCATGTAGGACTACCTCTTCTCTCAGTTCTGTCCCTTCAAATATCTGAGTTCATAAGGTATAAAGACATTTTTTAGCTTTAAACTTTCTTCTTTAGATCAAGTATCAATCAGTTTCATGGCCGTGCCATAGAGGACTCTAAGTTTCTTTTAATGTTCAGCTCTCAGACCAAAGAGGAAACTCATATTTTTTTCTTGTAAAGCAGGACAGTCTTTACATAAGACAGTGGAAGGGAACTCTTGTCCAGACATAACCTAATTTCCTTTCTCCTTGAGAAATATTTGGGCATGAACAGAAAATTGTGTGGTTTTCTATTTTGCTATCCATTTTTAATGTTGAATCTGCTTGAGATTACAAACTTCAAATGAAAACTCTATGAATTAGTGTGCTCTTCACATTTTTTCCTACAATTAATTTTTTACATGGCATACTGAAGAAGGTGAATATTTAGGCTGGGCTGAAAAATTATGCAAAGATGGTAAATATTTTTATACATACCCCTGGTTGCTTTCCTGTGAAATTTTAAAACCCAAAAACTTGCATTTGCTTCTTTTGAGCACTCATGCTGAAGATCCCTCCTGCTCCCACTTCTCCTGCAGCATGGCTTCCCTGTTCTCACTTGGGCTGCCTGCACAAGAAAGCCCGAGGCAGTGCCCAGCATAACCTCTGAGTTCTCTCCCAGAACATCACTCTGTCCATTGCACACTATTTGCCTCTTCACATATAAGATCTGTTAATTTAGCTTCTTCTGTCTCCCTCCTGCATGTGTGGAGGACTCATCCCTGCTCCTTTTATAACCAGAAAGGGATTTATTGCTTTGCATGCATTGTTCAACAGAAGTAGATATTTGTTTTATTCCACTGCAAAAGTCATTCAAGAACAGGGATGAAACATGATTTTCATCTTTAGTCAGGCAGAGCTCAAAATCACAGCAGTAGATTTCTTATTATCTATTTCAGAAAGCAAGGGCTGAGGAGAAGCATCAGCACTGAATTATGGATCATGTTTCCAAGACTGAAATGGTATTCCTGAGAGTAAAGTACTGTGAGTTAGCACAGTTTTGGTGATGCTGCAGTCACACCTTCTCAATTTATACTGGAGTTTCTCATCTTAATATTCTTCTTAGATGTATTTCACCATTCAGCAGAGTGACCAGGTCCTAGGGATGATTGAACACATCAGAGAAAGAGATGAGAGCTCTGTCTTTTAACACAACAGCCAGTGCAATAGGTCTAAGGTACACTGTTAACTCACCTTTATTTTAACCTCTTTTTGTAACTTAATTCTGTGGAAAAAGACTTCAGGATCTGTGACTATACCAAACTTTTCAAAGACAAGCTGGATTAAACAAATTTTATGTTTGCAAGGAAATCCTTTGCCCTTCCTCTCCTCATTCTGGGACTCAGAGGCTAGGGCTAAATAAAAAGACCTAAAGGATTAGAGGGCCACACTGCTGTGGGAGTGGGAGGATCTCTCTGCCATGCTTCAATGATTTAGTTAATACATTTTGGAACTTAATCAGAGCATGAATTCCTGATCTGGTTCACTGCACTGGGCCAAACACAGACCTTTTTCTCATATTTGTTTCTTTAAATGCAATATTATTAGTGAGAAAAATATTTTAGTGTTTTATCTCTGGGTCTCTTCACATGCTTCTCTTTGATGCAGCATCTTTGGCTCCCACTTGCCTATTGTGCTGATAAAAATGTCACACTGACCTTCAGAAGTGTACCTGCTGTCTGGAGACTGTGCCTTAAGAGTTGTTCTGATGCCACTGCACACTTTGGCTTGTTTATTAAGCCTTTAACTCACAGAACCTGATATTGTGTCAGATCATCTGCAGCTAATTGAAAACACCACCTGACAAGAAGATAAAAGGAAACTTCCGGTTCTTGCTGATTCCTGCTGGGTGTTTTATATCTTCACATGACTTTACAGGACAGTTCACAGGATAGTTTCTGCTATGCATAACATTTAATAGAAAAGATATCTTTTTTGTTGATTCTCTGCTTTTTCTAAAATTTGAATGTTTCCCTGCCTCTGTTTCTTCCTGGGGTGTCAAAAAGACCCAGACTTACCTTTTTGATTATTTATGGCCTGAACTAAGATCACAAAGATCCAATTGATTAGGAACTCTATAGAAATAGTATTTTGCACTGAAACACTGGTCACAAGGAGAGGGTTTAGGAGCTCCAGAAATAGCAATTAATGCTTTAGATTCACTTGATTAAAGCTCCCTTAATCCATAGATAATTGCTCTGCAGAGAACTGGAGGACAAATTTCTCCACTGGGGATGAAAGAAAAAGCAGATTTCATATAAGCTGAGGTTTTTGTTTAGATTTTTCTTTTTGGACCGGGGGATATTTTTTTGTTTGGGTTTTTCAATTATTGCAAAAAGCCTATCTCTGACTGCTGTTTGTTTATTGCATTTTCAGGTTGATGGGCATTGTGTACCTCCCCATCCTATCCTTCCAACCCTTTAAAAGAAGGAAACTGGATTTAAAATAGGCTAGCAAAGAGTGGCGTACCTAATTTTTCAGCTTTCAGATCTTTAAACAGCTTTCTTTGTGTGTGCAGACTCTAGGATAGACAGTCCCATAGTCTATCAAAAGTCAAAGTCAAAACCAGTACACAGCTTCCTCCTGTTGTATATATTGAAGGAGTTGCTGTAGATTAACCTCTGAAATGGGTTTCATACAGTAAGTTCAGAATGTTTCCTGGAAGCATGAATGCTCATAAATCAAAGTCTTCTGAATGATGAAACAATGAGAAAATTACAGAAGAGAAGGACAGGTAATAAAACAACTTCTCCTTCAAAATTCAGGTCAGGGCCTTATGTTAATTTGTTATTCACCATCCTATTTTCCTAACAATGTTCACAAAAACGGAGAAGGAGGATGGAGAGGAGTGATTAAATAGCACATCTGGCCCTGAAATATTATTTCTTAATGTTATAACTTGAAAGAGAACTACTACAAATAGCAATTGTGGTATAGTTACTGTGCAATAAATTCTACTCTTGTGTCAGCACCCACTGAGCAGGGAAGAGGGGAGGAGACTGAGCTGAGCCTTCATCTCATTCATACAGCTTGATTATACATGAGCTTTAAATCCAGCTCTCGTTCCACTTTGTATTTCATCCCCATTCAGTTTCCAGTGAAGTGTTCCTGTGTTCTTGAGAAAAAAGGAGGATGTGATTAGGTAAGAGAGTAAAGCATGCATTTGATTACAGAAAGCATTATCATCTCTTCCCTAAACTGATTAGTTATTGTTCCTTAAGTAGCACTAACTGTGCTCATGTGCTCTGCAATCCAAGCCATAAGGCACAGGCACTGGCCAAATGCCAGTGCAGCACCCACTGACGCCATTCATAGAAGACAGAGCCTGAAAAGACTCCAGTGGAGATCCTCTGAGGAGCCTGAAACTTTGGTCCATGTTTTTCAGGTATCTTCTTTCTGAGGAGGTTTCTTAGTGGCCCTTTTCCCTGACAGGCCATGCTTATTCTCCAGTCAGTGCCACAGAGGAAAGGAGCCTGTGGTGTCCTGATTAATTCATTTGATCAGTCTGACTTTATACAGTAGAGGAGTGCAAGCACAGCTGTGATTAGGTTTATCTTGAGCTGATTTTACACAAGTTTCTGTATGATCAATTATTTTTTTTTTTCTGGAGAGGTTGCTTATGACATAGCAGACACCTTTGGGATTTTGATTCAACACTGCTGTAAGAGAATGTTTCACATTTTACACATTTTACTGTGGTAATCATCCTTAGTAATATAAAATTGAGAGGACAAGGATAAAAAGAGCAAAGGATAGTGTCTAGGGGCATCCTCCTCCTGTATGTCAGTTTGGAGAGAGAGCCTTTAAACAAAGGCAGTCATCTCCACAGGAAACCTCTCCACCTGACAAGAAAAAGCAGCAATTGGGAACTTTTGGGCTTCTCAACTAGTTGCCTTTTGAGAGCCTTACTGGGCTAAAAGGGGGAAATGTAAAGCAGCTGCAACTGGGGGAGGGTGTAAGGGCACCAGACTGCTGGAGTTATGGGCTGACTGCAGTCGCCTAAGATTTCCCTCTCTCCTCGGGGAGCCACCCTACACCACAGAACCTTCTCTCTTCCCAGGGAGACCTGAGAGCAACATTGGGCATGGCAGGAGCAAACATTTACTGCCTTTTGAGTGTCACCATATATTTTGGCCTCAGCAGGTAGGGAGGGACCTATGAACAGCGACAAAGGATTCTTCTAGTGTGCACTAGTATATAAAAATTTAGAAAAGGAAAAAAAAAAACCCATAAAAGTTATTATATTAATTTCTTTCTCTGTCTGCTATGGTGTTACTGTCTGTTTACATAATTAAATCATAGGAGTGTGTCCAGTCTTGCATTCTTCTAACATATCTGATGCAAGCTGGAGGCTGCTTAATATTTACTATTAGTATTATTCATTAATTATTATTAGTTATTCATTATTATTATTATTAGCCAGTAACTGGCTAAAACAAATGGTGCCATTTGGTAGAACTTATTTAAAATAGTCAAAAATAGAACACAATCAGGTGTGGTTATTTTTTTGTATAAAAGTTTGTAGTGCTCAAAAATTTCTTTTTGTGTAATTTGGAAGCATGAAATTGCCTGACAAACTAGTATATACCCAGAGGTTATTTTACTGTGTAGCAAGTCCTAAAGAAGGTTAATCATGAGCAGATAGATTGTATTTTGAAATTTTGGTCCAGGACCTTTAAAAGTGAATGTTTAACAAGCACCAACAGATTTTATTTTTACAAACTTCAAAATAAATATTGTTTGTGTTATTTGCATGTCCATGAGGCTCATGTATGCATATTCCAGTATGGCCATCTCTAAAAATGACCCTAAACAATAAGATCAGTTAGATAATACAGTCATCAAATCAGTTGACAATCTAGAAAATATTCTGTGAACATATCAACAAGATATTGAGAAAGTTCATAAAAATCTAGCCTTTACTTGTCCTAATTTAGTCAGTATTTATTTAGTAAGATAATATCACCAGTAGAGAATGAGCAAAATTAAGAAAAGTGAGGTTTACATAGACAAGACTCTCTGGTTATTTATGTGAGACAGAAGCATGTCGTGAGAGTTCTCTTCTGAAATAAGCTGACAATGAGCACTAATATGTCACAACACACCACAGATTGATTTCAGTTCAGTCAACCTCAGCTATAGTGATTAGTACAGGTGATATTTAACTCTGCAATTTGCATACTGTGGATTAGTGCTCAACTTGGGTGGTTACCATAAGTAAGACATTCATCTCTCTCCTACATTCCTTCATCTGCAGATATTCAGGCACAACTGAGTTCCCAGTGAGCAATACTCACTACCATGATGAGCAACCGGAAATGAAAAGTTAAATCCAAAAGCAAAGAATCATCACTTGGCTTATGAATTTAGCATTCAGATCAAGTAACTTATACAAGTCTGAACTGAAAACACTGTAATTATTTATATCTCCATGGGAAACTTATTGCTTTCATAAAACATCTAAATATATTGACAACAAGTAAATATTCATCATTTGAAAACTACTATCCAGCTTCAAGTTTTGCAGTAATTAATTTAGTTCTGACAGGGTGAGCAATATTCTTGAGTTTCTTTAAGACTTAAAAAAAGGTCAGATTTGATTCTCATATTTTTCTTGTGAAAGAACTGTGGAAATATATATTCCAAGAGAAGCAAAGAGATTTGTAGGCAGCATCAGGAAATGTAATGATGGCATACCAGACACATATTTGATTGAAAAATATGTTTTTCAAGCTTTTTTACTTACTGGTTGCAGTGGTAGGTGTTAACTGCTAAGCATGAAAAATCTAACAGATTCTTGAACTTTGAAGATCTCAGCCAGAAGATATTTAGTATTTTAAATAGTTGTCTTAATATATTTCTTGACGTTTGGAAGAAGCTAAGGATTTTCTGGTAACATATGGAGTTCTGTGGTTTTCGGATGCAGGCATATTTTGTACTTATGATCAGCCATTAGGGTCTATAATATCTATCATCCTAGAAATTTTGTCTTTATTTCACAGGTGTATGTATTTATATACCAGGAAAATTATGGGTCCAGATATATGGCTACTAATATTCAAAAAATCCTAAAGCCCTTTCTGTGCTGTGATGTGGTGTTGTCTTTTACATAGAACATTTTCTTGTTGTTACTAAACACTATTACTTTTAATATTACCTCCAAAATGCAGTAGTACTTTTAGTACTTTAGTATTTTTAGGAGCATCATATATTTCAGAAAGGTATCCTTCAAATATCATAATTTCTTTCTACAACATCTTTCTCTGGTGCAGGGAATTTTACAAGAGGAAAAGAAAACAGCAAAATGCTGATCTTTTGCATTCAGCTAACAATATATGATCTATTTTAGGGATTTCAGTCTGCACCCAAGTTCTAAAAGGAGTCAGAGGAAACATCTTCTCTTGTGACTTCGACTGTGATGGGAGCAGTGTTTAAAATTACTTTCTATATGTGTGTGGAAGAAGTCTTGATGGAGATCTGACACAACAATATTGTGTTTATGTGACAGACCATGGACCATACTTGCTCAGTGCCACCCCTGCCAGAATAGCTCCTTGAATCTCCTCAATGTTTTTACTTTAGGAATACTGTGATCAAGATACACAGTATGACACATGGCTCTTCTCACTGCCACTTTGCAGCATGTAACTTCATGTTTCAGTCTTTTCACTCCTTGTGAAAATTCAGTGTGTGCCAGCAAAGCAACAGATAGGGGAAAAAAATAGCAGCTTGCTCCCTGTACAATACTATGAATGAGAAAAGCAGCAGTGAAATATTCCTGTTTATAAACCACCACTCCTTGGTGGCAGAGACTCTTCCACATTTCTTTGGATCTACTCTAAAGGAGGTCTTCATACACAGAGACAGTCAATTTAAAAGAAAAAATCTCCATTGCCTGAAATATAGTTTTCCTTGTGAAGGATTACTGGTATTTTTTTCAAATCCATAGCTCCCAACCATAGTTATAGGGAAAGAAAATTAATTTTAAAAGGTATAACTTTTTCATTTGATGTAGGTGTTGCAGTAATTGTCCTTTTGCAACAGCAAAAATATTTACATTTGTTCTTCCACTTTCAAGATGTTGTTTCCCTTTCTCTGAAGGAATAGAGCCCACCTCTCATAGTAGTTGCTGTTTCAGGACCTGCAATGATTACATGCAGATATGCTGTTTAAATTTGTACTCAGTGTGAACAGAGAGCAAAAGCCAGTACCAAGCAGTGAGATGTTTGAAGTGATTTAAGTGAGATGTTTGGAAGACTTTATTCTGTTCAATAATGTAGCATGGAGTAGTCAGCCTCAGTCTGGGAAATAACTTGCTATTGTCACAATGTTTGCAGCTGGAATAGAGTAGACTCAAATTGTGAAAAACAAAACTGAGTTTGGAATATACTACAGAGTTACGGCTTATTCTGTCAAAAATGATTACACACTGAGAAACTGCTACCAGTAAAGTAATGTATTTCTTCCCTTCCCTTCCTCTTCTGTTCTCTCATCCTTTCGCTCTTTGATAAGAGAATCTTAGCAGTTTTCCTGACTAGCATTTTCTTCCCAAAATACTTCTGCTGTATGGAAGATTGCAACCTCCTCCCCAACCCATAGATGTATTATGCTTAGCAAAAGCAGAACATTTAGGAAAACTTGAGAGCTATTTATTTATTTGCTTTCTTATTTGTTTTTGGTGCTCACATAATTACACCTGCCATGATTAGTTTTAATATGATGAATTGCAAAGATAAAAGTGTAGCATGCTTTGTGCCCATTCATTTCACTTGTGAATGCAGCATAGATTCTCCTTATTGCCTGTGGTGCAATTTCACCAATAGAACAGCTTTTAGAGAATGCTGAAATCAGTAATCTGAAGCCTGTAGAAATGTGATCAAGTCTGGTATGAACCCTACAGGTTTTTCTTTCCTTGTTTACTTTGTTTCTGAAACCAGGGCCTCAACTACAACAGATGGCTCCTTTGCCCTAGTGTGCCCATGGTTCAATTCTCATCAATAAGATCAAGAGATAACAAAAAGAGTCTGATGTCCTGTTTGTTTGTTTAATATATATCTGTGCACATACTTTTCTGTAGAACATTGTCTTGGTTGCATCTCAGCAGGTTGTGTCTTGTCTTCCAGTGACCCACACACTTTTGTTCAAAAACAACCCAAATAAAACAAACATGATGATTTCAAGACCTCAGTAAAAAAAAGTTCCTTGGAACTGAACTTCTCCAAAACAACTTGGAGATCAGTTCCTAAACTTATTTTCACAGGACATCACTCAGGAGAGAAGCTGGATGTATGTCCCCCCAACAACAGAAGGCAGAGATATTTTCTGTGACATCATCACTGCATGTGACATCAATGATTTCTCTTCTGAAAGGCTGTGATATCTATAGCTCATAAATTCAGATTAACTGAGACAATGTTTCTTTTATGAGTGGAAATAGATAACAAAGCCATTTCTTGGGTGCTATAGATGGATCACAGCAATAGTTTATGTGAAAAATAAGTGCAAGCAGTTAAAAAATGCCTCCTTTCTTTTTTCTTTCCTCTGTGGTTTGTTGGGTGTGCTCTGTATAGAGTGTTGGTGATGAAGGCATAGGCAGGATTAGTAGATTTTGAAAACATTTGGTTATTCCTTCATGTTCGTTTTCATGTATTCTCAGGTCAACTCTGATAAAACCTTAATTGTAAAGAAAAACATACTCATAACAGAAATGTGGTTTTGAAGTTGTTTATAAAAATTAACGTACATAAAAACTTAATTTCTTGCTAATGTATTTTCATGTGTTATATAAATTAAGCAAATAAACACAAGAATGTTATTGGTTTTGAATAAAAGCTATTAAACATTACAATACCATAAACTTGAGTGCATTCCCCTAGATCTGTAAGTTACAGGATACTCTCAGTCTCTGAGAATGACTTGTTCTGTTTCCTTAGCATTGAGCAGAGGCTAAAAGCTGGTACAAACCCTGAAACCATAATTATCTGTTTTCTCTGAAATCAAAATTAAAACAAAGGTTTGATGTATACTTAGCTAAGAAGCTCCTACCTGAACAAGACCTAACAACTTGCAAGGAACCCAAGAAAATAGCAGTACTCAACAGTGTTTGGCAATAACTTGAGAAACATTTTTCTCCAAATGCTTTCCTTTGCTCAGAGACATCTCAAAGCTAAAAAGAAGCCTGGTGACTCTCATTCCTTATTTTGAGAGCAATTTCTAACATCTGCCTTGTTGTCTAAACTTTTAACTCATTCTAGAGTTATATCCATGCATTCAGTCTTAAATATGAGATTTAATATACTGAACATAACTTGGTTTGGCGACTCTTGCTGAAACAAGATCTGTTTAGTATAGCAGCTCTGTGGAATACACGACAAAACCTCTGTAGCTCAGAGAGTTCAAGGAGATAATTTCTTCAGCCTGTGAATTTTGAATCTTTAACCAGCTCTTGCCTTCATTATAGCTAGCAGAGCTACCTGAATAGTGAAAGGAAGCATAAATAATCAGCCACAAATGACAGCAGCAGTGCAGTTCTTCACCATGGGACATTCAGCACTGAGCATTAAGTCAGGATCTCTGCTTTTGACATACAACCAGTAGCCCTAACTCTAACCTTAATTATAGCCCAGGGTTCCATCTCCTCAGAAAATATGTACATAAGGTATGGGACTTAATAAATACCTTATCTCTTCCTACACTCAGGCCCATTATCATTCAGCAGTGTATTTTTTATTTTATATTACTGTGTCCTAAATCTTAGTGCAATTAAATACAGGGGAACTATCCCAGCAATGAAAAAATTCATCTCATACTGCCTAGAGTTGACACAAAACTTCTTCCTAACTCTACAGACTTACAACTTTCTCCCTCTAGATTAGCAAATCCTGACACCATTCCTAACTTTAACCTTTCCATTCTAGTCAAGGGAATCCAACTTTTCTGAAACAGTGAATACTGAAGGCATCTGCCTTCTTGCCATCAGTCAGAGCCACCTAGCACACAGCAAAAAAAGGAACTCTTCAGTTTTTAGATTTAAAAATCCAAGCCATAGCTCTTACTTTCAAATTCATTATATCCCAGGGGTCCATTGTGGGTAGTAAACCCATCAAAACACTGCTCATCAGAGGCATCTACTTTCATTTGAACTCTGAAATGCCATTCAGCCAAAACCTTAAATTGTTAGATCCCAAATGCTAACACTGACTCTCAGCTTGACTTTACTTACAGGACCCTCTTCTTCTGGAAAAGTGGATATGAAGTACTGTATGAAAAGGCCTTTGTATTCCTCAAAAACTCTTAGAGTCATTCAAAACACAAGGAAAAAACTTCTCATTACTCTTTAGACTCCTGTAGTCTAACTCTAACCTTCTCTCTAGCAAAGAAACCTAACTAGATGGTGAAAGGGAGGTAATTTATTGGCCATGACCACCAGCTCTAACCTTGTCTTCAGTGGTGGAGATCATGCAACATCCAGTCTCACAATGAGATCTTCTCTCTCCAGAGACCAAAATCCTGTCTGTCATCTTCACTTTCATTCCAGTCAGCCAAGCCATCTGAATAATAAAACAAAGCATAAAGATTTACCACAACATTTTGCCAATAGATGACCATTTCAGTTTCAGTCTATGTGGGCTCCAGAGCAGAAAAATAATTTTCAGGCTTTAGATTCCCCAACACCTAAAATTCAGGAGCCAGAAGAACTAGGCTGACCTGATTTTCTTCTGTTGAGGGCAGGTGTGTCACACATACTAATTGCAGATCTGCTAGGTTTCTCTTTTATGTCTAGACATACTGACTCTGTAAAGTTATTTTTTAAACATTTTAAAGCCACCCATCATTTACAGGCACAGACTAGGTCATGGTGCCTACCCACTGGGCATTACATGCATGCTGTACCTACCTAGTACAGAGAGCCAAAATGTGGGTTTTGTACAACTCCTTTGGCAAAATTCTTGATGAAAGAGGCCACTGTTGTTCTGGCATCTGCCATTGCAGAGACTTTCTTGCAGTGATGACTTACAGGAGGTAAGATTGCTTAGACATCGCTATATTGATCTGGTGTTCAGTAATAGCTAAATTCATTACTTCCCAAGATCTTCATTCTTTATCCCAATGTCTCTGATCACTGCTCTTAGGTAACAATCTGTGTGAGAGAACATGGAAAAGACAGATTGAAAATCTGAATGTTAATGAGGAAGTTAGTGCAGAGGTAGCAAAAAGGACTTCTAAAATACAGCCCAGCAATCATCAGGAAGCAATTTTACTTCTTCGAATATATATTTTGCCTTCCACACGATACTGTTGAGGGTAAAGTGATTGATGTTTAAAGTGCTTTCCATTTCTTTGATGCAAGTTGCTATGGAAACAGAAAGCATACTTATTAGATATTTGCAGTCACTTTTTGTTAAATCTAAGTCTTCTAGGTTCTCTTTTTCTCAGAGTCTTGCTGCACTTTTCAGCATCTGATGTCGTTAGCAGACCCACAACAGGAGATCTCCTATGCTGCTCTGTGTACTCATGTTCTATTCTGTATGTTTTAGCTGGATTTCTTAACAGCAGAGCTATAAACTCGGGAGCTTTCAGCACTGGAGAAACCTCTGCCCATCATGGGAAGAATTTTCATGATAATGCATTAAGCAGTTCAAAGGTTGAAAAGACACTCTGTTGTTATTTTAAATATTTATAATATCTATTGCAGTATGTAAATGTGGTTAAACTATTAGCCTTTTGTAACAACTGCCATTGGATGTGCCATGTCAAGGCATTTGGGGCACTGCAGCCATGTGCATACAAATATATACATTTTATGGCTTTAGCCCTTCAGGACTTTGCTGCTGCTAGTACCTCAGGATGGTCTTTCCCTTTCCAGAACTGTGACAGTTGTAACCAACAGAAGAGAGGAAGGAATATGTTTTTCTTTCTGTTTGATTTTACTTACATTTGGGTGCTTTCCTTGTTACAACTCTAGTTACAAGTTTTGAATTTTTTACTGATTCTTTTCCCTAGTTGAGAGAAGAAAGCATGATTTAATCATAAAGAAAGGTGAAAGGGCTTGTTTATGTTGTGGTTTTTATATTATTTCTGTGTCGTCAAGGGAGAAATTTTTCCATGATGCCACAAAGAAAAGCAAAAAAGTAGGATTTAAAAAAATTGAGCTTTTTAATAGGGTCTAACTTACCCCTCTGAAGCACAAACACAAATACTTTCTCAGCATACCTATGCACATGCATGGACAATAGACCTCCAGGAGCACATGAAAAAAGAAGTGAAAAATTCACTGGGAAAAGACTTGTCAAAAAAACCAAACCAAAACAAAACAAAAAAACCAAACAGTGCCTACGTTAAGCATGCACCCCTATTGTTCTGGAGGGAGAGGTGTTGGCTTTAACCTTAATAGCAAAAGGTGCAGGTGCAGATGATTTGCATTCAGAGCTTTCTGGAGGGGTGTGGATGCTCTGGAGCAAAGACAAGTATGAGGTTCCTTTTCCCAGGCAGGGAACTTCTTTGCAGTCATTCTCATCTCTCAGTTCTTGGTTGCTTTCCTTCCATGTGAATCCTTAAGAAAACATTAGAGGATAAGTGAAGTTTGTGTTTTGGTATCTCTTCCTAACTCTATCCTCTGATGAATGAAGAGTCCCCTTCACTTTTTGCCCATCTGTTAAAAATCTTACAATATAGTAAGGGAAATACAAGTGTTTTACTACCTCTGTAGCTGAGACTGTCAGTTTCTTAGCAGTAAAAGCAGAAAGAAATAAACCTATTCACAATGAGGGAAGATGTAATAAAAAGTGACCTTCACCTATATTTCATTTTTTTAAAGCTTCAAGAGAAAAGTAAAAAGCTTGCAGCTGGGTTGTCAAAAACAGCTTGTAGAACTGCTGAAAGAAACTTGCTTTCAGGGTGTATTTCTACTTCCATGCTCCTAAATGGTTTTATGTTTTAAAAGGCATTCTTCTCTCTTATGGATTTGCATAGAGGCTGCTAGAGGTGGACTACACTTTTCCATCCAGACAAAAAAAAAGAAGAAACAAACCAGGTTGCCCAATTTTTCTAAGGACTGAAGAGTCCTTAGAAAATTAATATTTTAGAAAATAATTTCCAGAGCAGAAAAACAACTATCCTGTAATTTTACCATAAGTATTGTAACATTAAAAGAGTCATTTTGAAAGGTGCAAAGCCATTAAGAGAAGGAACGAAAAACCCAGCCAAACCTTTTAAAATTCAATACTATTTCCAATAAATTGTGAAATATGGAAGTGCACTGTGTATTCTGCAGGACTGATGGTGAACTGTAGCTAAGGATCATCAGGGCACTTCAGGTGAAAGGCAGCAGTGGAGAAGAAGGGCTGTGGAAAGGTTGCACAAAGTTGACTCAGTGCTTGATTTGCCATTGCTGCTGAGCAGCTATGAGATAATTCTTCTCCATGTCTCAAAGGTCTCCCTTTTGTCCTTTACAGTGGATGAAAGAATAAAGGGGCTGAAGAAGTTATACTCAGTACTTGGCAACCTCACTAATTCAGTCTGCATCTCAGTTCCTGCAGCTCCTTTTATCCTATTTTTTTGGGTGACTGGGTGGGTGGAGAGACTGCTCCTCCTTCAACCCTTTTTATACACAGTTATATTTCCCCTTTTGTAAAACCTCCAGTAAAATACAAGAGCAGTGGCTCTGGTTCTCCTGTTCTCTCATAATCTTTGCTTGGGCCCCATCAACATCCTCGAAATGGAAATGCACCACTCTTTCTTACTGCACCTTCCACCCTAACAAAAATGTGGAGATGGAGACTTGCCCTGTCCCATCCTTCATGCTGGGGCAGGAGTTCCTTTGCAGCCTTATTAATATTTGATATCTGCCTTGCTGCTGCTCTGGTTATTTCTGGTTTATTCCTAGTAGGTATTTATTGAATAAAAGCCTAAAGCTGGGGTGCTGCATACAATGAAGGCATCTTGAGTGGTTCTTTGCTTGCTTTGAGAGAAGAGACATTTCACACAGTGCATAGTCATGGCCTACATGAGATTTTTGTATGGGAAGGGACAATTTAAAACAGAATAAATGCTAAATTTGAGTGATTTCACCCTAATTGTTTTTTAAGGCATATGCAAACCAGTAAATTTGTACATTTTGGGTTTGTTGTTGGTAAAAAAAAAGTAAAGGAAAAATCTTCTTTTCTCTGACATCATCAAGAAAACAAACAAATCTTCACAGCAAGTGCTGTTAATAAGGAGGCAAGATACTTTAACAAGAAGTAACAAATCTACTGGGCTGAAAATATCCATTTCAGTACCAAAGGGTTATTAAAAGTCACCCAGATTTATTTCACCAGTCTCATTTCAGCATTCAGAATATGCTGACAAAACTTTGGAAATTTAAGTATTGGCAGCTTTTCCAGATATAGCTAATTCATAAAAGATGATGGGAAGGTATGTGACATTTATATGTTGAGGGTCAGTACATCACAGTATTTTACTACTGATTTTCAATGTCACTTGAGTTTCTCTGTCGTTTTGCTATAACTTCTTTTAGGTTTTGAGCTCTAGAGGCAAATACTTCAAGCAAATGGCCATAATTTCTTCTGTGAAGTTGGTGAAGTTTAACAAACAACTTGTTTGAGGGTATATTCTCACATCATTAAAATATGTGAGCTAGCAATATAAAAAGTGAATGTATGGGGAACACCCTAAAAGTTGAGAAAAAAATGTAAGTATCGGTATTTTTTATTCTTTTCATGAGGCATGATAGTAAATTTTTTAACTAAAATAAGGTCTTTCAGGTGTAATAAATTTGAAGAGTCTAATGTCAGTAGAGGAGGTATTGGAGTAAAGTGCTAGATGAAGCTCTGCTGCTGACAATACCTACATAGGTGTGTGCCTTTTTTTCCTCAGTCACTTCCCAGTAGAAATGGGAAAGTTCTTTAGTGACTATCATCTAGTAGATCAATTAGTAACTTATGTAACTGTACTATAGCAAGAAGTTAACACGGACAAAGTTGAAAACCAATAGCTGAGTAGCTGACAAAATATTTTAGACTAGAAAACTCCTTGGTTGATGGAACATATTAAATAAACAAACCCACACTAGAATGTGCTGTAGCTGCATTTAACTTCAGAGGGGGATTCTCAAGCCAGGAATTTGTCTTTGTTAGCAAGCCATAGACACAAACTACTTGTCAAAGTTCAATAGAGTAATGAGTCCTTTCCCATAGCTGTAGCATCTCCCTCAAAACAGGTATTGTTTTTTGCTTCACCTGATAGATAATTTACCATCCAGTGAATGGGTATATTGTCATGTTTAGTTCTGTTTTGTTGATAGAGATGGTACATTGGGCCAGAACAGTAGTAAAGGATTCCAGTAGCTGGGATTACTGGACAAGCTTAGGATTGCTGTTGACATTTGACCTGAGATAGTGCAATGAGTGAAAGCCTTTCAGGTGTAATTTTGGCAAAAAGGACTGTGGTTGTGCTACACCTCTCTATCATTTGTGGAGGTAAGTACACCCTTAAACAGTGATGAAAGGAGTTGAGGGCTAGACTAAATCATTCAGGACTATCTTAGTGCAAATCCAGTTTTATTTTTCTACATATGCCAATGAAGATCTCATCCTAAAATGAGGAATTCTTGGAATCCATTTAAACATCTGCATTGGTACAGAAAAATATTGTCTTCACTTCCATCTTCCTGAGTAGTTGTGTCTTCACGGTGTCTACAGACAAATACAGAGGTATTTTATCTTTCAAGTAGTATGTGCAGGAATTGGAGACCTATAAAATCATGGTCCTTCCATCTCTGCTTTGGTAAGAAATATCTTTGTGCCACCCCTAGTGAAGGCTATGTTTATCAAGTTTACAAAAGCTCTAGATCAGACAAATGACTAACACAGTTCTTAAATCTAACATACATTTCCTCAAAGTTTGTCCCTTTCTGTAAGGGAAAGATGTAACAAAACTTGCCCCAGGCAGGCACTTTGATGCAATCAGCTAGCCTTAAATGTAATCAAGAAACTATTGTGGATAAATCATTGTGAGTAAGTAGAGATCTACCTATTTCTGAATTATTACTAAAAATCTTGTGGGGACAGAGGGAAGTGTTTTCCAGAGACCTTCTTCAATATTATCCACTGGGCAAAATCTCATTCTTAGCACTTGTCTAAGGCAGGTGCACTGGGCACCACGCCATCTGACCATGCATTCAGGTATGGTGTGCACTTCCAAGGACACACAAGTCATATTGTCACGTTCAGAGATTCAAGCAGCACTGCATCTCATGCAGTATTTTCTTTTGTTTTTCTAAAACTTTTCCTCCAAAACATCACCTGTAAGATATATAGCTGTGTTTTCACAGTATATCTCCTCCTTCTGTTCTGTGCTTTACTCAGGTCTTAGATAAATCTTTTGTAATTTCACAGAGAAAAATAAATAACTGAAAAACTTCTTCTCATTATATCACAGCAAATTCAGGTTTTACTTGGATGAAAAACATGTTTTCCCACTGCACTATTGTATTCCTCATTTTTTCTTTGAAGGTACCTAATGTGGTTGGAAAACAGTGCCCAATCTATCAGTGTGGTGTACAGGCAGTAGCTAGACAAATAAATGTAGCTCTTTTTGAACATATATTCAGTATCACTTTGCTTCTACAAAAGTAAGAAAAATGTGGGGTTGTTTCTTTCTTCTCTTTTTTTCCCCTTTAATTTGTTTAATGTGTTTGGAGAGAATTAAAAATAGCTCGTTGTGAAGGGAACTTAGTGTAACAATGTAAGTCCTGATTTTTGCAATGAGCTCTGATGAGACAGTGTACATACCAGCCAGTATCAGGCTACCAATAGTCTTAGACTGTGAGCTGTTCTTAGTTATTGAAGAGCAATCTCTATAATCAAGAAAAAAAACCCTATTTTAAGTGATTCCTAACAAGGTGTTGTGGCAAACATAGATGTTCAGAGGTGTGTTTTATGACTACAATCTGAAATTCAGGTATTTGAAGACAAGTATTTACCTTTTTAACTGTTGCTATAAATACACCATTTATGCACATTTACTTGTGAAAAGCAATAAATCCTCCCTGCCACTGACCAGTGAGGATGGTCCAACTCGTGAGAGTCAAGTGGAAGACAAATGTACTGTCGAATATCCTTCAACATGTAACATCGTTTAAACAAGATTAAAACATGGCAGTTTTATTAAGCAACGTTAAACCACTGTGTAATATGTGGGTTATACTCTGCTACACCAACACATTGCTGTAGCAGATGTCCCTGGCTTTAAACATTTCAGACACTAGACTGTGCTGACAGGTCCTTAAACTGCCTCAATCAAGTTGCATTTACTTTCTTGCTCTAGATTTAGTAGACAATGCTAAAGTGTCCTTGGAGGAGAAACTAATCAGGTAAAATACTTATTACAGTTTACATGAGAGCTTTGATTTTTTTTCTCTTTGCCAAAATCAAACTTTCTTCAGCTGTTGTTGTTGTTAATAAAACAAAAGGAAAATCTGAACAAAAATAGCAATTTGTGTACCTGTCATTCTGCATCCTCACATGCATTATCCTGTAGTTCATTTTCCTGTTACATTTTGCCTTCAGAAGCACACAGTAAAATACAGTTTGTTCCTCATTTTTCCTCCAGATGAGGTAGAACAAATATAAAAATGAACAAAGAAGTGTTGCAGATTTGATAGCTGCTACTGGCTTTTATTAGTTAATTTTTGTGTATTTATTAACACCCATCTGTTTCAGAGACCAAATGTAATTTCACTCTGAGAATTTCAGTGTTGTGGTCTCTAATCTAATATACTCTGATCATCTTCATTCTCATGACCTTTAAGAATTACCTAGTTTTATCTATGGATTCTGAATGTATTTTGCATTAAAAAATATCATACCACCCCCTCCATAATTTAATTACTCATAAACTGACCTGAGTGCATATATGTGATTAGAAATGTTGATTGAAACCAAGGATTAGCAAAGGCAAATATGTTCTGGACAGCAATAATGTAACTCTTGAAGTTAAAGATACTTTTGATTGTAAATTAATTAGCAATATTTTATAGACTAAAACTGCAAAATACTTGGAGAAGAAGAACAAAAACCCCATACTCCACTGAGTTTTTGACAACATGTAAAGATTCATCTAGTAAAAATCTTTTTTGGCATTACAAAAAAATCTACTTTTTAGTTACTCTAAATTTTATTAATTTCTAACATTTCTTTTTTTTCTGTTTTGTTTTAATTGCAATCATATAATTGTGAACACAACGATTCCAGAATTTTTTTTTCTTGTTTTAGGCTATTAGGGATTTCAGATCTGGGTATAAATTTTCTCTTTTGACAGGTTCTACAATATCAAAACATTAGAAATAATGAGACAGATGGAACATAAAGGTGTCCTCATCATGCTTGCAAATAAATATTCACACAGCACTGTTATGACAGGGCCATTTCATTTGCCCCTGCTCTTGGTTTCATCTGTTAATATTTGGGAATGCTTGAAATAAAGAGAATGACATCTAAATGTGCAGTAATCTATACTGTAATGGCAATGCATACAGGTCTGTTGGATCTGTTTGAGTTAGCATAAAATTTCTATGTTTATTCCTAGATTTAGAATTTTTATCTTTCAAATGAAAAGTACTTCAATAGATGAAGAAGATCCCTAAAACAAAGTTTCCAGTCTAATATATATGGAGAACGGAAGAATGAGCGAAGCAGATTTTTTGTTGAGAGAAGATGATTTGTAAATAAGTTCTGTTGGTGGTAGAACCCAAAAATTCCAGTGTTAGGCATTTGTAGAATCCCTCTTGCCACAGGATTTCAAGACCAAGTTTGTAGAACAGCTGTGAACATGTGGACTGAAGCTGGTCTAGATGACTTCTGGAGATGGCTTCCAGCCCTGTAACCCTGCAGCCAAACTGCCCTAGGAATTTGCCAGCAGCTCACTAATGCACAGCCAGGTCCTGACTGCTCAGCTCTGTGATGCACATCCAGCAGCCCATGGGCTCTCAAACACCAAAATCCTTTGCCACTGCTGCTGTTACAACAGCATCTGTCCCACAAAATAACCAGTGAGAAGAGAAAACCCATTTCAAATGGCGCCTCTATCTCAGTGACAAAAGTAGCAGCGCAGAATTCGGAAGGCATGGTGGTAATTGATGGATGGAGGCAGCTGCTGGAAGCAATCCACTAAAGTCAGTATAAAGGCAAAAGACTGAATACTGTGTTGCCAGGAGTTAGAGCATGATTTGATTAGATGTGTTTTTCCAATAATTACACGTTGTCTGTACACCTCTATGGATCACAAGGACTGTAGGCCAAACTGCCTGTGGCTTGTTTTTTCTGTTGTTTACTAAGCTTAAATTAGTCTCCTGGCTCCTAGCATACTAGACTTGAAATCAAAATTTCTTCTTTATATCCATCCCTGTTAAGTTAGGATTAGTATGATGAATGTGAGTATAAATTAAGAAGAAAAATAGAAAAGGATATGCCTGGAATGTATAGATATTTCTCTCAATGTACTTTAATTAAGTAATCATTGGAATAAAATGTTGCCATAAATTATCAGAAATTCAGGTATCTAGAATCCATGCTGTTTCTGCTGAAAAGAATTCTATGTTTATATATACACACACACATATTTTTTTTTTTTTTGTGAAAGATTATCAACTTTCTTCCACATTGTTTTCTCCCCCTGTTATGTATTGCTCCTTTTCCATTAGGTTTCGCTACATAAAAGACATCCCCATGCATATAAGCATTAGATTTTGTTCTTTATAGGCAAATACCTAGAAGCATACAGTTAGGGATTTGTTTACTGACTAATTTTTAGAGAAGAGAAAAAAATTCAATTTATTTTTCTTAATTGAAGCCAGATTAAAAATTTGAGAAGGGAGGAAGATTTTAATGCAAGTCTGTTCTTGCAGCAGTGAATTATCTTTGTTCCCTATCTTGTGCTGACCAATTCCAGACAAATGTTTCAGGTACGATAAAAGCTTAATAAAGGTGAGAAATGAAGGGTCTCCACGTTCTGGTTTCAAGCAATATTGACCATGTCACGAACATCTGGTACTCCTTTCTTTTCTAAGCATAGGAGTAGTGCAGCAATCATGCTTTCTTTACCTGATGGAAATCTTGGCTGACACATTGCCGGAGCAAGTCGCAGCGCTTCAGACAGGGATTAGTTAAAAAGAAGTTGACAGAAAATTGGTCGTTCCTTTTGCACAGAAATGATTAATTCCACTGTACCAATCCTTGAGTCCACTCCCAAGTCCTTTCAAAGAATTCCTGTGTCCCATGCCACCTAGCTAAATAGGGAAAAAACAACATTTAATTAAAGCCAGTATTAAAAACAAGAAATGAGACTGCTGTTGTAGATGTTTCCCTAGGGCCCAATACTACATGTTTGTGTGAAGAAAAAGAGTAGAAATTAAGCTAATAATAATAAAACTTAGCCTTTGCGTCTCTCTAACGTGCTGATAAGTCTGAGAAATCATGCTGCTGCTGTGAGTTACAGAAGCAATAGATAGTACAGTGTTGAAAAAGGGTTAGTTTTCTCTCTATGCTGACAAAAAACATGTGAAGAGTGCATCTGCACCTCCAGCCCCTGTGCTACTTTTGCTTCTAGTGTGCTGGAAAAAGCTGTTGAGAACAGAACTGGCAAGAACTTATTTCTTCTGCTTTTTATGGCAACATTCAGCACTAAAAGGATAAATATGCTTAACTGATATGTAAGTTCAAAAGCAGTATTCAAAAATTCAGAAACCCCCTGCGAACAATACCTTTTAAATTTTTGTCTAGCGCTAGGAATATTTACATGAAAGGACTAAAATATTTCTGCTTCTTAAGCATTTGTCTAATCCTGCTGTGCTGTCCTCATCTGTTACAGTTTTCAGCTGTTCACTCCAGAGCAATGTTTCCCTTTTTCTTTTTGGCAAAAGGCAGTGTCAGGACTAAAGTGAGAAAAGCCGGAACTTTGTACTTTAGGCTGTATGAAGAGGTTTTGAGTGCTGCAGAATGAGTGGAAACAACTAGTATTAGTTTTAATGAGTTTATTCTGTTTATTCTGGAAAAGCTATATGAGCACAGCACAGCTTTGGTGGTTAGCAGCACAGCTTCACAGCTAATGGTGTTGGAGGTCAGCCTTCCCACAAGGTCTGCTTTTCTCTGCAGATTCAAAAAGTCTGCATGACACCAACTGGTACTGGACATCAACACTGTCACTCCTTAGAGAAGGGGAGTACCACTGTCACTTGAGTTTGGTGTCTGCTATGCAGGACATACCGATGAAGTAGAATCCACTTTTGTGAGTGTTTCTCCTTCATTCAACTCATTAAACTCATGTCTTTGGTTTTGTTTCTGGAGCCATGCTAAATACAGGCACTCAAGGATGTCTTCAGCAGAAGACATGCTTTTGGTTGGATAACTTGGAGATTTATGACTAATGATTTCAGCAGATAACTAGTTCTGCCCTTCATTTATAGCCCAGAGTTTAACCGATGACTAGATTTAACTTGAGAAGAAATATTATCTTGATAAGATTAACAGAGATGCTTTTAAGGGAAGGTGTTTGTTTTGTTGTAGTTTTCTACAGCAGAACACAGTATAGTCTATCTGAAAATGATTTCTGATGAATTTCCAGTGTTGAATGCCCAAAAAAGTGCTGATGGTGCTCTACTATCACACTGTCCTCATGGCTGCTGCTATTGTGCTTTACTATTAGCTTTATATTTGCTCTAAGCTGTTCTGAGATAGAGCGTGGATGTTTGCTGAATGTTTTGGAGCTACCTACACCTTTTTTTCCCACTCTTCTGTGAAGTACAACTCTATACTTAAAAATACATGTAACAAACATAAAACTTGGACATCTTGAAGATGTTTGTATTGCATTTCTGTCTTCCAAATCTCCAAGAAGATTTAAATATTCAAGCGTTTTAATTCTGCACCTTTCTCTTACTTACATTTTGTTTTCCACTTTCTTCAGACTTCTTTTTGTATATGATCACTGTGTCTCCCAGTGTGGTGCCTATGGCGTTAGTAAGAACATAAGAACCGTAGGGAAAAGGATTTCAATGTGTGGGATGAAAGTTACAGCACAAAATGCTTTTAGTAAACATGCCAATTTTGTCATTTTATTGTAGCTCTTGGGGATTGTCCACATGCTGCAACAAGCAAGTCTTTTTTCTCCCTTTGTCTTGATTTTCCTAACTTTGAGTGTGTAGAGCATGGTAATAATTCATTGGTGTAAAAAAAGAGGTTTCTATCTCATACTTCAAGAAGTATTCTGCTAAACTTTAGCTGATGTATCTGAAACCTGATTGTGTATATGGACTTACTTTAAACAAACTGTGACTGGTACTGAGGGTGACAAACCTGTGACATCCTGGATGCAGACACCTAAATATAGAGATGGGCTCAGAGACAACATTATGTCTGGGAGAAAAAGTGAAATTAATGTATAGAGACCTCATATTTTCACATTGGATGACTGCCCTGTGAAATTGGCTCTGCATACAAGTTTAGATGGATTTCAAATTGCACTGAACTACACAGCTGTTCTATTGTGGACAAAAGAGCAAATCAATTTAAGGCTATTCAAGTCTACAAAAGTGATATATGTACCACAATACAACAATGTGTTGTATTGTGGATATTAGGACTGTTGGCTACTGGTGTACTTTTGCTTTTTAGAAAATGCATGCCCCCAGTGGGAAAACAAACAGTACAATGCCTGAGGAACAGCAAATCAAGGTTGGATGGACAATGTTAAGGGAATGACCAAAAAGATAGAGGTTTGTTGGAGTAAGAAGATGACTTTTCAGGCTAGAAACTTCATCAGGTTTTGAAGTTTGTGACTTAGAAACGACTCCTGAGAGATTTCCCAGTGGTAAAATTATACAGAAGACCAGGTAGGAATTAATTTTAATTCTTTTTTTAAATCATTAGAATTAAAATCATTAGATTCCTCTGGTGTTTTGATTTGAAGTGTCAAGGCATATAGACAGTGATTCAAATATAACTACGAATAAATTTCCTTCAGAAGTTTGGCATACAGAAATGAGTCAAATGGCAAGATACTTTTTATAACTAACTGACTATAAAGCTGTGTGTAGATTTCAACCAAAAACGCAGAGGTCAAAGTTTCTGTATCTCATTCTGTTCTGCCCACACAGTTACACACCTTGTAGTTTTTTCCCATTTAATACCTGATTTGACCTGTTGTACCAGAACTGATGGTGACTGGGGTTTTTCCTCTTTAGTATTTAATTTAAAAGTTCAGAAATGAATGAAGACTTTTAAACCTGTAGTAGCCGCCTGCGCAGCACCAGAGCATGGAACATGGAGGCAATTTTTTTTTTGACTTGCTATGAAATGGAGGATGTGAAAACAGCACACAGAGTGATGAAGGGGGGCATACATCCACTTGCTGGAGGGTACCCAGTGATAGGTAAGACCCGGCTTGGTGTGCTCCTTAAGCAAATAACCTGTGCTGTGTGGGGTGGGGTGTACCAGCCTGGCTGGCATGTCACACTGCAGCAGCTGGTCTGCTCCCACTTGTGCTGGCACTGATCTCGTGCTGCTGCAATGAACTCTGGAAGTACACAGAGCATTGAGTTTTATCTCAAATTGCCTGATGTCTCCAGAAAAAAATTTCAATTGTCTTATTATGTTTCAATATTATTATTTTAAGTGGGTTTATGTGGTGACTTTCCCACAGAACTGCTGTGGTGCCAAAACTGGTAGTGTTAAGGGCTCCATTTACAGTAGAAATCCTAGAATTGTACATAGGTGGGATCTTTAGACAGATGTCCCGGTTCCAGCCAGGGCTAATTTTTGCAGTAGCCAGGAGGGGGCATGGCCAGGACACGGTTATTCTATACCACGTCACGTGATTGCTGGGGGCAGGCGAAAGTGACTCTTTTCCAGGGAGAAGGTGTTCAGTCAGGTGGAGGCAGCCATTTGGTATTGTCTGTTATAATCTGGCATTTTTCTACATCAATCGTTTCTTTTCCTATACGTGGAGATTCTCAGTTCAGTCAAAGAAAGAACAGGGATCATTTCTCCCAGGCTCAGCCTGGGAAACTTAGAGAAAAGAAACAATTATTATCTTATCCCTTGCACCTGGTGTTGTGTGAAATGTTTACAAGTAGGAGTTGTTCCCTGCTTGACCGATGGTGCAAGAGGAGTCTCCTAAAGACCAATCAGGTCTTAGGTTCACGATCCTTTCTATAAGAGTGTGATTTTCTATTAATAAATGCTTTTATGCCTTCTGAATCATGGAGTCTATGTCACCTTTCTTTGCTGTCCCTAAACTCAACTGCAACACTCTGTCATTAGTGTAGTTGCCTTTTAGGGTTTGTTTTCTTATCTCATTGATGTTTCCAGCAAATTCTTCTTATCTCAACCCATGATCTTTGCCTTTTGTGCTTCCAGTTGGAGGGGTGGGGGGGAGTGGCATGTGGTTTTAGTGGGAGTACTGAACTGAGGAATAGGGTTCCTAAACCACGACAGCATAATACAATTACATGCTCCGCTTCAATGTTACATGAAGCTACACAACTTCTAGTTGTGTCCCTTTCATGCAACAAACTTCCAGGCCTACTTTTGAGTTTCTTTCATAAACCTCTTTGTGGTGTCTACAGCATGATCATTTGAAAACAGCTGGTGGCATCCATCCACTCAGTGAATCTGTTGTTGCATATGGTGGATTTGTGGATAGGAAGCTTCTGAAGATGTTAGATCTGACAGGTGTGGAAGACACAGGGTGAGATTTCCCTGTGGCAATTCCCAACCCTACCATCATTCATCCAGTCGCTCTTGCATGACCATTTATTTCTTGGTTCAGCATAACTTTCCCCAAATGAACAACAAACTCTATCCAAAGTTTCAACCTACTCTTTTATTGAGCATGCAGTAATTACTGTTAAACCTGAAAATGTGGTTGGTGGCATCAAAAGAAAATATTTACAAAATTAATTTTGAGCACGTGAATAATTTCTCCATTGACATTCATACTTTCTTTTGGTTATGGTAAAGCATTTAATGTCTTTGCAGATGTCTTACCACTTCAGGGCTTTTGGGAGCCATGCCCCATTTTTGGCAGGTGTAATAATCTCTCCTGGTGGTCTGTCACTATCTCTGGGTGTGGCATAGATTACAGGTAAGAATGGCTAGCAGGCCATTGCACTGAGAAAAGCAATACAAAAGGTGGCTAGGTGGAGTTGAGAGAGAAGTGAGAATGTCCTTACTCCTGGGCAGATGGCAGCCATGCTGTGACAGATCCCTGTTCACCTTTTCACCAGTGAACAATACATGAATATGCTATGGCTTTCCTCACTTTCTCCATCCACTACTGCCTTTTTGTGAAAATACCAAACATTTTTTATTTTAATTTAAAATTTTATCAAAAGAAATGATATCAGGTTTAAAAAATAAAAATAAAAAAAAAAGAAAACCAGAAAACCAAGAGAATTTGTGAATGGGAACTGGGGAACTGCAAGAATTCCCCCAAATTCTGGATATTTGTGCCCTTATTTCAGTAACAATGCAAGCTTTCTGAGATAATGGATAAGAAAGGGCGTCAGGGTGCTGCGTGGGGTAGCTCCTCCAGAGGAGCTGGGAAGCTGTGGCTGAGAGTGGGATCAGGGCAGAGGAGATAATGAGGTCAACCCAGACCCCACAGATGAGAAGCCCTCATGGACAACCCCTTCTGAAATGCTCTAATTTTTTTTTAGGAGTATCTTTCTTTCCCTGTAAGAACTGGGACAGTCTCCTGTGGCCACAGCATTTTCCCATGACTGTCCCATGGGGAGTCCCTGATTAGCTCCAATGCCATGCATGGATGGCAAAATGCATGTAATGAGCTTCTGAAGGAGTATTGCTTGTTCGTTTTGCTTCAGCAAACTGGGGATGATTTCCTAAAGGCATAGAATAAAATATGTGGTTCTTCTGTAGGTTAAAAAAAAAAAAGAGATTGCAAATTGATGAACTTCGAACTAAAATATTTTTTAATTTAAAAAGGAGTGGTCTGCAAATCCTTCTTTTAATGAAGTCAGGACTGCTCTGCTTTGGAAAGGGGAGAGGAGAGGAAATGAGGAGAGAGGAGGGGAAAGGTGTAGAGTGGAGGGAAGAAGAGAGAAGAGGGGAGGAGAGGAGAAGTCCATGGATGAAAACTCCAGCAGTTTAACTTCAGTATCCTATGGGGTATCCTAAATATCAAACACTTTAGTAATATTATCAACAGGCTTTTATACAGTTGACCCTTTTGTGAAAGAAATCCATATGAATATTTCCTTTACCATGATATCCACATAGCACCTTATTGGACTTTTTTCTGTTTGGTTTTCATTAGCCTATCTTATGAAACAATTCCTTTTTTTTTTTCTGTTAGTTAGAAAAGGAATGCTTATAAAGATTTGGGAAAAAAATCCTGTGAAAATAGCTGCTAGCTAATTTCCAACCTAGCTTTTAAGAACTGTTCTTTTCCTCCACCCTGTTTTTCCTTTGAAATGAAAGTGGTAATCATCTGTATAGGAGGGAAAGGGAAGGAAAAGTGTGGGAAGAACAAATATGTGTAAATGAGATTTAAAGCAGAAGATAGATGCCCTTTTATGCCAATAGATTTACTATAAAAAATAGATCCCAGAAGTAATGGAAGCACTTGACTAACAGATCTTAACTGATAGTCTGAATAAAAAGAAATCATAATAGCTAAGATATGAAACTGAATTTACGGAGATTTGCAAGAAGTTAAATATTAGCAAAATGAATTCATACTGGTAACAGTACAATTAAAATAAGACCAAAAAAAAAAAAGGTTTAAACAAAACTGAAAAATTATTCAAATTTAACATTTTTTTAAACCCATGGGTTATCCATTTCATATAACAGAAGGAAAGAAGTTTTTTCCCATAAGAATATTCATGTCAATACCTTCTTACCATCTATTTCAATATTTAGTATGGGAAGTAACTGATATACATATATCCCTATTTATGTGGAATATAAGTGGTCCTACAGTGCTGTTATGTCTACTGCTCTCAAATGTTTATTCAAGAAGTGCTGCCTTGCAGCAGAGATGATAACATATGTCTTCCACGTTGACATCTGTGCTGCAGGGTTCTATAACAGGAATGTGATGACACACATTTTGCTACCAGAAACGGAAGTGAAACTTTTTCTTCCTTCAGAGGTTCTGTATAGTTGTTTTCAAAAATCCGTGGAGTTTAGGTGATTGGTGTTTTGCTTCAAGATGCTAAATAAGGAATAGGAAAAGACGATTACTATTTCTAGGTAATCACTGGAAAAGAATGTGTTAATTTATAACTACTGTGTAGCACATCAGCACTTGAAATGCTTGCTCAGGTGCTACTCTTGCCATTTTTCTTATATCTTTGATGGAGTTATAGACATTTATAAGATAGGATAGTAGCATAACAAAAGTAATTTTATATAACTGAAATTTATTTACACTGGTCAGTTGATGCATTTAAAATTGACATATGAGGTAGCAGACAACTGTAGCTAGTTGCCTGGAATGAGTTTTTGTACTCAGCCTGCAAGACAACAGGAGAGTAAAAGACCAAATTTGTTTTAGTTTTATAAGCAAATCAGAGTAAATTTTGTTTTACTGAGTATAGTTGAGGGAAAAATCCTTATAATGAAATATTCACTTCAGGCTGTTTCTCTTCAATCATATACTGATTGCTTAAGCAAAATTATGACTTCCTCAGCAGAAAAATGTAAGCTATTTTGTAAAATGAAATATTTTTTATATGCATTGGCTTGGGATAACTTCAACTATTTCATGTTTCAGCAGATGAGTCCTTCATCTTCAAGAAACATTGAACCACCCATTACTAGTCTTGGTTCTATATAACCAGCTGCAGACACAGTTGATTTTCAGGGGAAAGAAAGAATACATGGGGATTTTCAAAAGCCAGTATTATTTTTAGAGAGTGTTGTGGTTCCTGAGTAATTTAAACACTCCAGAAAATCTTTACCTGCATATACATTATTTTTCACTCTCAGCTATAACTTTTCCCTGTATAAATGAAGGCTATTGGCCCTATAAAGACCCCTCTGCAGAGACAGAAATATATGGCCTCTGCAAAAGAGCAAAATGTTCAAGACTGGGACATGGTTTAGTGATGGATTTGGCAGTGTTGGATTAACAGTTGAATTTGGTGATCTTTGAGGCCTTTTCCAACACAAGTGGTTCTATGACTGTGAGACCCTTGACTGATAACGTGACTTTTGTTGGTATTTGATTCAATCTAGAGCTTCATTATTGCTGTTTGGATCATGCTTTTATTGTGAAGGAACTAGAGTGAATTCCTGGAAGTCACTGGTAGTGAGCTAAAAAGTAACAGATCATTTACAGGGAACTTTGTCATAAAAGTTACCATGGAGCTTGAGCATAGCAAGTTTATTTTCTGCTTCCTCTACTCAAAATTACTCAGTTATTGATAGTTACTTTTCTTCCTCACCGAGGGAAAGCTATTCTAGTTTTACTCCTCCTGGCTGCAAACAGGAGCTCAGTTTTGTTTCTTTCAAAACAGTCTTTTCCTATTGGTCTGCTAGTTTAACAAGGACTCATTTTGCTCCTATGAGATTGACTCTATCAGAAATTCACTCACACCAGTTCTCTACAATCTTTAGAAATTATTGTGAGCCATTTTATTTAAAAATTAAACCAATTAATGTAGAACTTTGTAGCTCAGATGTGATTCTGGCACACAGATTTCTTGAATGAATAAGCAAATGCTGACAATACAATTTAAATGATATAAATATTTTTTCTTTTTTTTTTTTTTTAAGGAAGTAATATTCATTTTATATCTAGACCAAAGACTTTGACAAAACTTAAAAACAGATAATTCACTGCTTAAGTCAGAGGAAGACTTTTAAACTGAAACCATAAATAATGATTGAGTCACACATGCAACAAGTAGTAGAGATATTTTCAATGTAGATGTGTGATCAAGTCAAACAGAGTTTAAAATAAATACTGCTCCAGTACAGCAAGGAGAACAGAACAAGTGAGCATTGCAGTTCTTTTTGCTTGTGCTCTGTGTGCATGGAGACTTTTTTTCCACTAGAATATCCTTGGGAAATCTAACTATCATCACAAAATGTTCTTATAAATATACATGGAATTTGGCTGCTAGGGACCTCATCTTAAGTGGAGATTATTATGGCATGTTTTTTTCAGCAATCTTTCTTCCAGTGTAATGGAACTTATACAGGGGTACATTACTTCACCCAGATTTGTTAGCATATCTCCTCTACTTTTTTTTTTTGGTAATTTCTCCTTCTCTGTTGAGCACACAGTTGATATCCTAGGAAAAATCACTCCTTGAGGATCAGCTTGAGGTCACTGATGATGGCTGGAGGAGTGATAGAATGTGATTCACCAGGGTGATCAATCTTAGAGTGTTGGGGGGGGGAATGTCTCTGTTGGATAAAATGCAGACCATCCTGAACTTCAAGTCAAAATTCCTGCAGGGCATAGTGGCGATCTCGACATTTTTGAAGTACTCAATAACAAAGATTAAACTGCACTGAATATTCATTAATGTATAAGAACACTAGCCACAAAAAATAACAAAGGAGAGGAACCAAAACAGATAAGTAGGGCTGATGTCCTGAAAAAAATACAGCTACAAATGAACTGCTCAGGAGTTGGTGCCTTGCCATATCTCCGGGATCAACAAATCACTGTCATTTTAGCAAGGAGTGCAGTTTTTTCCCATCTTGTGGTTGTTCCATATGGAAAAGTGTTGTGGCTACAGCTGTATATTGGTTTAAAAGGTGGATGTAAAAGATTTAAAACCCTTTCTGATTTAAGGAACATGAACTCAGCTTGTTTGTATATGATTCTTCCCTCTCATGCTGATTTTAAATTTTGAGGAGCACAGGGGATTTCTCCATACACTCACCCAGTGCTGGAAGGAAGTATTCAGTGTTGGCCAGGGTTGTAATGACTACTCAGGAAATTCAGGTTTGTTACCTCAAATATGTTTTCGCTGTCAGGCTGTGTACTTGGTAATCTCTCTTCAGTGGCCACAGTTCTTCCAAAAGGCAGCATGTGTCTGTGACTGCTCAGGGTCCATCTGTCCAGTGCCCACAGGTGAATTAATGTTGCATAGCAGAGGTAGCCTCACTGGATAAGGAAGCTGAGTGGTATGCAGAGAATATGGGTGATGACAGAGTAAAAACTAGAAAGGCTAAAGAAGATGAATGTAAGCTTGGGAAATTGCCTTCTGTTCCTGCCTCTGCCACAAAGTTAGTATATGAGAAAGGGCAAATTACTTAAGCAGAAATCTTCAGAACTGGACACTGAAAGTGCATTATCAAGGGATCCAACTTTTTGTACCTGAAGCTTCTTTTAAATAATTGCTGAGCAATCACAGCTGCAGGCAGAGTTGCTTGGAGATGTGCTTTGAATATATAAATTGCTATGAAAATTGTATCTGCATCTTAAAGATACAAAAGTATTTAGAGCCTACTACTGCAAAGCTAATAGTGACTAGAATCTCATTGCTTGTTCAGTAGCTGTAAAAATGAGAAAAATAAAGTTTAATCTTGAGCCATCTCCTTTTTGCATCAAAATACATGCCCACAAGTAGATAGGTGATATTGTATTCACTGTTTCATTAGAAGAGCTGACAGATCTAATGACTAATGCTGGTTAAAGAGTTAAAAAGATTGAATAAGGATAGTCAGGAACTTTTTAGAAATCATTTTTCAAGAAAGCGTCAAAAAAAGTTTGCTAAGGCAGTCACGTAATTTACATTTCTCAGCTTTTGAATAATTTGATTCAGACACATCCTACATTCTTTTCATTTTTTAATCTTCTGGGTAAGATACTAGCTGGAGTAGAAAAGATTTGGCTTCTGTCTCAAAACTGTCTTAATAATGACTTAAATTGCAAAGGCTACAAAACATGTTTTACTTTGGTTCATGGAATCAGTGCATGAGGGTGGTGGGAAGTGACCTCTGGACGTGGTCTGGTCCAACTGCCCTGCCCAAAACACAGCCAACACAGACTGCAGAGAGCCAGCAGAGTTTTGAGTATCTCCAAGCATGGAGGCTCAACAGCCCCTAAGTACACCGTGTTGCTGGGTTTGTCTGTACTCATGGCAAAGCATGTTTTCTGCTGTGTTTGACTGTAATTTCCTGTAATTCAGTTTGTGCTCATGTTCTTTGTATTTTTGCAAGGCACTGCTGGGAATGGTGTAACACTAACCAGCCTCACCCACCTTCTGCACTGGGCAGGGTAGGAGGGCAGACAGGGGTGAGGTGAGAGAGACAAAACCTAGATGGGCTTTCCCATAACTTGAGGTGCAGATCCCATCCATCACTGCAGCACCAACATGGGGTTCCAGCCATCTGAAGGGATATAAGACATTACATACAATATCTGCCCTCCTTTCTTTATTCTGTCTTAAGATATTTTATAAAGCCATTTGTGATTAGGTCTTTGTTACTGAGATCCCAAAAGAGCCCTGTGCTCTCCTCTCCCACCACCCCCATCCTCTGCCCTCCTCTCCCCAGGCTCCCAGCTGGCTTATCACCCCTCCCAATGTCCATTAATTCCCACTTCTCTCTCCTTACATAGAGGATTCTTGCCATCCTGCATAACTGATAGCAGAATAAAGTCATATTAACCTGGTAGGGGACACGCCATCAGCATGCTTGTCAGAAGGTTAGGGTTTTATGCTAAACTGTGCTTTAAAACATGTTTTCTATTAGAATAATTTACTTCTTAGTAACAGGTCCACTTAATGAGTTGTTCTTGCAAGACATGAAAAAGGCTTTTGAAATGCAGTTAAGAAAGCTCTTGACTGAGTCTCCCCAGCCTCAGTGGCAACTGTCAGATTTGGATGCAATTAATCAAGTGAAAAGGCAACTGCAATTTGAGGCCAACTGCAACTCCATCGTTACAGCACCATACAGCATGTTTATGTGGGAAAAGCACATTGCTACAGAAGGATATGGCATATACAGTGCTGAAAGCAGCTAAGAGCTCTGGCATGTATTGGAAGAGATCTTCCATTTCATTACCCTCCCAAAAATTTCACCTGGGCTAATTTACTCAGACAAACTGTAAGTTAGAGATTTTTTAAAATGTGATAATTCCCCATCTATTTTTCTATCTCTCTCAGCAGAATCATAGGAAGCTTTAAATTAATCTGGCAGCTTTTCTTTTCCAGGTCTCTGCTACCTAATGAAGGAAGCAGGAGATGTTTTGAACAATGCAGGTGATCACTTGCCCAACTCAAAATGCAAATGATATTTTGATATTTTAGTGGGTGCCCATGGTAGTGTTTGCTTGTATAGACAAAATCCATTGCTAAATTTGACTTGAGTTTATCTGTCCAGTCTGGTAAAAAAACCCCAGTCAACCCCAGTCAATTAGAAACAAAAAGAAAAGACCATGTTAGCAGATATTTTTTATCAGAATAAAATTACACTTATATTCAGATGACCTGATGATGGTCCAACATTGGAGCAGTCAGATTTTGTCTTCTACTTAAAAGCTTTGTAGAAGCATGAGCAAAACTTGTGGCAAAATTTAGATAAAGCAGAAAACCTGACATAGGGTCATAGGAAAAATGAGATGAAGAGACAAAATATCTGCAGTTCAACCTCCTGCTCCAAGCAGCAGCAGGTTTGAGATCAGAAGTTGCTCAGTGATTCATCTAGTCAGCCCTTGAAAACTGCCTTGGATGGAAACTACACAAACTTTCTGAATGATATTTCCAGTACAAAATCAAACAGGTGGAAAATAAAATGCGTTTCTGATGGAAAAGAAGGAAATACTATGTGGCTAACTTTGTGTTGTTATCAGACCAGGTTGCTATAACTACAAGCTATGCCTTTCAAAAATAGGTGTGTATACTGGGATTATTAGAGTTGATGTCAGGCACTCCAGATAAGATCCACAGACAGACTTGCCCAGATATCATACTTAACTTATAAGAAACTCCCTTTCTCTAGAAGAATTATAAAAGGCTAAAATCCTACAGCCATGCATGTGAAATTGCCACCCTATTAGCAGAATGGAGAATCTCTGCAGCTGTTCTCTGAGAATCTCTGAGCTTCTGGGAACCCTGAGGTTCCCAGAAAAGGCAGTCCCTAAAGGGGATTAAAGTCCCTAAAGGGGCTTTATCTGGAAAAGATAATACAAGCAAGTATAGCGGATCACAGTAGTGATGCCCAGAGCAGGAAGTACAGCAGTCTTTCAAACATTTCATTATTAGAGGTAAATTATTTATCATTCACTGCAGGTAAAATTGTTACCAGCGGAAGAATTCAAAACCTTACTTTTCATGGTTCAGCCCTGATTTTAAATTAGATTCATGTAATCTAGGTTCAAGCCTCTATTAATTTTGGCATGCTGGCTCCATTTTATGGAGAGAAATATAGAATTTGAAGGGCAGGAAGTAAAGCCAACCAGAAGTGATATGATCCCATCACATAGGACACTCCCCTGGAAGAGAGCTGATGAACCGACTGTAAGTCCTATCACTGCCTCCCATACTACTTTATGCAGGGCTTTTGCCAGTGGTCCATCACCCTCATAGTGAGAAAGGAATGTTCAGGCAGAACCTCCTGTGTCTCAGTTTGTTGTCATTGTCTCTGGTTCTGTCACTGGATATCACTAGGAGTCTTCCTCTGTCTTCTGTACACCCTCCTTTCCAATATTCATGTACATTGATAAAACTCCCCTGCTCCTACTCTTCCCCATATTGAACAGCCACAGGTCCCTGGACCCTCCCCTGGACTCTGCAGTCTCTCTAGACCTCTTTCGTGCTGGGGTGCCAAGAACTGGTCACAGCACTCCAAGTGTGTCTCACCAGTGCTGAGTAGAAGGAAAGATAAACTCCCTTGACCCACTGGTAACTCTTAATGTGGCCTAAACAAATGATTCAGGTTCTTCAATAGACAATCCTCACTGTCACGTTTTAAAAATTTAGGTGAATTTTCATGAGAACGTTAAGATGTTAACCATGGAAGCAGACATTTCTAGGTTTTTTTATTACTGAATAACTTACCTAGATAATCCATAGAGGAGAATTTGCAGGGAAAACATGAATCCTATAACAATCTGCCCTGTGTAGGATTTGCTTTAGTGCAGTTTGATTCAAAGAGTACATTTCAGAACAACTGGCTTGTTGTTGGTTGAATACTTTTAATATATCTCTTCAAGTGCAAATGAAATCTGAAAAAGATTAGTGTGACTAATGTTCCTTGAATTACTTCAGAGACAGATGTTTTAGATCACAATTCTGCAAATGTTTTTCCTTAAGTATAACTTGACACTTCTGAGGACTGATCATTTTAGTGATTATTCTGTACCAAAGCTCCAGCTGAGGATAACTTGACCTATGATAACGCGGTCTCTGATCTTTGTTTCAGTGCCTTCATTTTAAAAGTGTAAACAGGGATAGAATTCAGCTGCCTGTTTTATTGCTACTGCAGTTGCCTTTTTTTAATTTTTATTTTTGGAGAAGAGCTGTAATAATGAATTTTAAACTAATTTTCTTTATCTATACAATGGTTCTAGACCTTTGTTCCTTCTGGCTTTGATAAATTTGAATCTTAAACCCTCCATGAAATAGCCAATTTGAAAAATGGAGAAGAGTAAGAAGTCTCAGCCATGGATGAGTGAACCTCCTTGCTCCTTGATTTTCCTTGAATTTGGATCTGTATCAGATTTGCATGAGTTGTGAAACCGAATGGTAGTCCTGTGTTTTCATTCAGGTTATTGGTGTTAATGAAATTGTCTCAGAGATTGTGAACATTGATTGAGAGGACATGGTTTGATTAGGACACCATGAGAGATGGTAATATAATATTTCACTCTAAAAAGCCCCAGTATTTTTTTGGTTTTTGGTCAGGCCCCTGGTGCTGAAGCATGACTGGAAAATGGTATTTTTCTGCATACGAAAATTTGCAACATGATACTTGTAAAGAAAAATGTTTTGGAGAAAGGTTGCTTAGGCTTACATTTCATTTTCCTTAACAAAATATCACTTATTGAAATCAATTTCTCTATGAAATTGTATTTTAGCAACAGATGTGGGCCATATATATGTGTGTAGAATTTGCAGCCCAGTTCAAACAAAGCAAACTTGCTCATCTCCCTCTTGGTGCTCCTTCAGTACAGAGACTTGCAGGCTCTGGCTTTCCTTGGAGTCCTCTTAGCACTGATTGCTAAACTACTGTCAGTTTAAGAACATGCAGAGATTCATATGCTAGTTCTGAGCTCCCCTGGGATTCTGCTAATTGTGCTCATTCCTTGCCTACACCATAGAATGCATTTATAATCATTGTAACCTGCGAAAACACTAATTTATTAGTGCTGAACATGGGTTGTTTCACATTAAGATAAAGTAACTAAAACTGAAGTCAGGGAGAGACCTTATTCTAAAGGTCCAATGAGCTGAGACCTCCTGGATATATTTATGTATTCCAGACACATCCAATTATCTTTAAACGCTGTCGATTCTCCCATGATTTGTTTAGTAACTCATACCACTTCTGTGGAACTCCACTGATTTAATTTTCACTCTATTCTATAGGGGTTTTTACTGAAAAAAAAAGGAGCATGATTTTTTGCAATTAATTTATCTATGGGAATTTTCCATGAGTTGGAATATATGCATTATAAAAACTAATATGTTCAAACTTGAGTCTGACTGATCAGATAATTGTTAGTTGAAAACAGGTAGCTGTTTTCTTAGTATGCAAACACTAAACACATAATTTTCCCCCACACAGGGGTGAATGACAGGATGTATAAAAGTGTTCTGTTCTATTTCTACAGATAGTTTTGTTTTCCAAACCAAACTAGAACAATATCTCCCCTTCCCTTCTGACTTTCCTGTGTAAAGAAACAAAAGGAACAGAAGCTCAGCCTGTAGCAGTTCTTTAGCCCACATCAGCAATTAGTACAGGCAAGATGCAGTACTTGTATTTGTTCAGCAATTCCTTTATGCACATTGTGACACAGAACTTCCTTCATTTTATAGCCAGGTTGCAATTTACAGAGTTCACAATCCAGATGTCAAAGTAAAGTATAGGAGTACTTGCATGCATCCATCATCAGTTAGTTGACATTTTAGAGTTACTGCAGTTTGCAAATGACCTTTGGGGTGGTAGAAATGTCTGTGCAGTCACCGCTGTGCTGTCAGCTCTGCTGCAGCCCAAAAATTCCACTGCCTTAAAAATTTATCCCAAAAGAGGTTACCACTTCCAGGAAATAAATTAATTGAAATTTGTATTAATCTTCCCCCCTCCCCACCCTCCTTTTCCTTGTAGCTCCCTGTTGAAAGTAGAAGGTGAATGGAAATTCAGAAGGAGATAAGTTTTACCATAGCTCTGAATTTCAGCTAAAAAGAAAAAAAGTTTAAGGGTTTGAGTCATTCACAATAAATTTCCACAATCTAACCATTCCAGGTGCTTCTCAGAAAGCAGATGAAAAAATTTAAGAACCTGGTCTCTTGCGAGCAACTTCTCTAGAACAGGTCTTATGTTTTGTTGAAAAAAGCAGTTTTTTGTTTTATAAGGAAAAAAAAATTGTCCCTGAATCACCAGTCCCACAAGATGACCTTTGCATAGAAAGTATACAGAAAAGTTTATCACTTAATGTGATTATAAGGGAAATAATGTAATCTGCCCACCAAGACAAACCATCAGCTTAGTGGTGAGAGAATATCTTCCTTCTTTGTTTTTTCCTTTTCCTATTATTTTTATAGTTTCATGATAAAAACCCATCCTTTTGGTGGAATTTCATTAACAGTTTAGAGAAGCTGAACCCCTGTTTCAGGCCAGTTTCACTAAGTCTCAGTAATGCTGGTATGTTTTTTTTTCCTCTTGACAGAGAGAGTGGTAGGAAACACGCATTACATACAGGATGCAGGAAGGGATACAGGATAGGGCAGCTCTGAGTAAAACTTTGCCAATAATAAGGTTAAGAGGCTTATTGCTGTAGTAGTCCACCAGCTAGGGGCTCTCCTTGAGTTGTGAGTTATTACAATGATTTTTTATTTCTACAGTGACCTGGCTGCACATAACAGCCACTGATTTTTACCATTGTCTTCCTTGAGTTTGCCATTTTAATTCTTTATTATCTCTTTTTCTTAATTCACAGTGACCAGAAAGTATGTTTTCAATTTCACTAACAGAAGGATAGAAAACAGTTGTGTTGGATTCAAGTTAATTTATCAATCCTACCCAAACTCTACCTTTTTTTTTTTTTTTTTTTTTTTGTTAGGACGTCAGGTTTAGGGGTTTATGACACTATCAGCATGCCTATTAGTTTTTCCTTGAGAAAATATTTAGGAACTCTGGTTACTATGAATTTCCTTTAGAAGACTGGTACAAATGAAGAATTGAGAGTTTCAGAAGTTTTAAAAGTATTGTTAATTTGATACACCTTCTGCTTATTCTCACTCTCATTGAGAAAAGTTAATACTTTGTCTTAATATGTGATTTTTGCAGTTGTTTTTCTTATGGCTGTATTTAAATTAGAAGTTTGGATCTTATTCTTCATTTAATCATTGACCATATTACACTTACAGGCAAAGTAGGGAACTAGAATATCTGTAGTGACAAAAATTATGTGGTAGTACAGTTATTAAACTATGCATCTGTTTCAGTGAAAATTAAAATACTTATGGCCATTTTAATGTGAGTTGTTCTCTTAACTGCTTTTTGAAACAAACCTGTGTCAAACTGGCTTTTAAAGAGCGAAAGTTTCTTTCTCATGACATGGGAAAAATCATTCAACACAATCTTTCACTGGCATAATTTATTGCTTTTTAGTTTAAGTTTGTTGTTTGTTGTGTTTTGGTTTGGTTTGGTTGAATTTGTTTTTTTTAATCTACATTTTAGCTTGATATAGAAAAGAATGAAAGAAAAAGAGTGTATAAGAATAATGTTACTGTTCATACGTTCCTTTTAAAAATCTAATTACTTTCAGTCTCTTCTCTCTTTCTGTCAGGCTATGGAAATTACATTTTGGCTACACCTTATGCCCAAACCTAAGTGTAACTTAGGAGAGTGGGAGAGAGAGGCAAGATACAAAGGTGCATATCTTGGATCAGGGAGGAGGAAGGAAATCTAGGAAATAATTAATCCTGTCCCAAACTGGTGTCTCTATTCCGATGTGTGGATGCCTTCTCTGAGTGCCTGCCTTTCATCACTTGCTGTACCTGAGCCATCTAGGCATTTCTGACAGCCTGTTTGAGTGTTGTTCACCCCTGTGGCTTCCAGCAGAGAGGAAAGATGAAAGGCAGAGAGATGGGGCCAGTGCCTTTCACTGTTGTGCTTTCACAGTGTTTCTCTTCTGTAGGACCCTGTTGTGATGACTCAGAAGTGTCAGGTTTGGGTCTGGCAATGAGAGCAGAAGTGCACATCTTTACCTACATTCCCTTTTGTCTGTCTTGTTGCTGGCTTCCCACCCTTCTGTACTGCAGTCTCTGCACAGCTCCTCTCCTGGTGTTAATCCCCAGGTTTGGTACCCTGAGCATCTCATGATATGGCTGAGGGACATGAGCAAATAAGCACAGGACAGGACAGACTGTCTGTCCTGTCCTGAGAGTCTCAGTGACTTTGGGAGTACCAGAGTAATCCCTTTTAACAGCTGATATGAAGGTAAGTAGGAAAATGGAGTATATTTAGAATTTGAGGCTTTTTGCTTGAGCTGTTCCTTAAACTGTTCACAAAATGTACAGAAATGTAAATTTTTGATTTGGCTGGTTTTTTTAATGGTCTTCTTGTGTAGCAGTGACAGCATACAGCTTGGCAAGATAGGCAATCTCATCTAGGTGTCTAGAGACTGGCTAAACTGACCACTCACATTTTTAATTGCTCTTTAATTTTTTTTCATTAGCTGAAGAGAAATGCCAAAATCACTCCAGAGAAAGAATCTTTGTTTGGACAAGGAACTCAAAAGCTGGTGTTCAACAGTATTTCTGTCTTCTGTAAATTTTGACATAGATAGAATGTTCTCAACTGAAAATGCTGATGCCCTATAATTTTGAAATTCCAGAATATTTTTTAAACAAAATCAAATGTTGAGAGCTGTAATTATTCCATGGCAAAAGCAGAATGTGGATATACATATCACAGTAAATTCAGTGTTAAGTATATCTTTATAAACATCATTTTAGAAATGGAAAAATTTTTTTTTCAAAAATTAGTAAGTAGAAATGGATAGAGCTGCAAAAATAAACTTTCTTGACTTGATGTGCTTACAAATTTATGGACCTGCAGTAGGTCAATCACACTGGGATCTCCTTTTATGTATATTTAATTCAACGTATAATAACTTGGTATACTAATGTATACTAACTAATATATGTAATAGCTATAATAGTGCTTAAAAAGGTTCAGATTTTTACATGACCATCAGTGTAAAACGTTGTGGCAACAGAAGTCTGATTTTTTCCATTCATAGCATTTAAATAATTTAATTTGCTCAGCAAGGTCAAGTTTTAATGTGCAGTGGACATCCATGAAGCCCTGGAGACTTGTAGACCTTGAGATCGTGACCTCTTTGTAAAACCTTTCCAGGGTTTTAAATAGATATTAATAAGAACACTTATCTGTACACATTTAACCCTGTGATATCATAAATATCTTTTTTCTGGAAAGAAATACTGACAAGAAATTATATGCAACAGCTTGCATTTAAATGGCTTCTAGACTTTTCAGAGTATATTGGCCAAATCAATAGTTTCAAGATGGAAGACTGCAGCAATAACACTAGTTCTGCTTGATAGAATAGTTTTATTTTGTTTAGCTAAGGTATGCAAGTCAGGTAGCCTGACGACAAAATCTTAGGTTTGCATTTATTTCACTTTTCAGCCTTGATAATGTCATGTGGTGGTGTATTTGAACACAGCAAATGGCTTTAGTGGTTTTACAAGGTCAGAGTAAGCCAGTTAGGTACACGGTCATATTTGTAATCATGTTATTATATCTCAGATGATACAAGGCATGAGTGAAAAAAAGGGTCAAATAATCTAATATGCTTTGAAATTTGAAACTGTCCTCTCTAAACTATTCAACTCTAGGTCTTTTATAATATCTTTATTTTGTGAATACTCATTGTAATATGATGCATTAAAAAAACTTTCGGAATTCTTCCCTCTCTGTTGTGAATAGTGATGAAAATTATCTGAATTTAGATTGAACAGTGGTGTGTTTACTTTAACTTATAATCTCATATCTGTGTAAATGGATTTTGTCACAGTTTCTAGTTGTCACTTGCATATATAGTGGCAAGTCACTTCTGCAGCAGGGTGGCTTTGTCCTTGAATCATAGGCAAAGGAAATAATATTATAGGTACATAGTGAGGTCTGAAATCTGCTTTTCTGCTGAACTGTATGGATCACTTATTTGAATACAACTAAAAGTATTTAATCTATGGCTCAGGAAAGTCCAGATTTCTTACAGCAGTTTCCTCTGTGTTTAAAGCATGTTCTTTGTATTTTATGTATGGAAGATTAAGCAAAAAAAATAAACTTCAGAAGGAACCTGTACTACTGAAGTTGTTTGTGTGTCTGTCTGTGGCTGCCCACACAAATACTGGAAGTTGTTCATCAACACTTTACCACCTGTATTAATTTTCTGCTTCAGCAGTCACTAATCAATTGAAATTTGACTTGAACGTGTCACATTGTTCATGGGTGCTTTCTCTTTATGCTGTTCAGTGTTTGGTATACATCTTTCACATTCATACCTACTCATTTTCTTTGGCTGAAAAATTCTATGCTGCTGTTTAGCAGAACATTTAGGCTATTAATGTAAGACCGTACATAAGGCCAGGTGAAATTTAAACAAAACTTATTTCTCTCATTTATGCTCATTGTCTCACAGGTTTTACTCCCTCTCTCACACCATGTTCTTAGGCCCTATGATACATTTTTGTGTATAAATACCTGATGGAAGGTCTAAAGAAGACAAAGCCAAACTCTTTCCAGTGGTATCCAGTGATGGAATCAGAGGCAACATGCACAGTTTGAATTAAAGGAAATTCCATTTAGGAATAGGAAGAAGGAAGAAGCTTTTTTCTTTCCTTTACTGTAAGGGTGACTAAGCACACTGGCACTAGGTGCCCAGGGACCTAGTGAAGTCTTCAACCTTGAAGAATGGTTAGGAAAGCAAAAGCCCTGATAGAATTAAATCTGGCCAGGGACATGAAGGGCAGCAAGAAAAGCTTCTATAGGTACATTGGGGATAAAAGGAAAACTAGAGAAAATACAGGACCTCTCCAGAAGGAAGTGTGAGACCTGGTTGCCTGGGATATGTAGAAGACTGAGATACTCAATGTCTTTTTTACCTCAGTCTTCATCAACAAATCCTCCAGTCACACTGTCCCTGTCACAGAAGGCAGAGGCAGGGATTAGGAGAATGAACAGTCCAGGTTTCACCTGAGCTATGACAAAAAGGATTTGTAGTCCTTTGATGTCAGTTGCTGTTTTCTGCACAATCATTCTTTTGAGATCTCTAAAAAATTTGCAATTATATATGTAAAATGTGGAGTTTAGTCCAAGTTAAGTATTCACTCTGAAGTATTTATTTAGAATTTAGAGAGTTTGGCAAACGGACTAAGTGCCTATATAAACTGATAGAATATAAAGTCTAAGTAGTAATGGTTTGCTTTGATTTTATATCATTGTAAAGTTGAATCTTAACATTTTTAAAAACTTTTAATACACATTAATGCATTAATTTGCTGTCTACTTCTTCACAACCTTACAGATTTTCTATCAGGATTTTTCAGAAGTACACCAGCAAAAATATTGACCATGTTATGACTGTCATTGGAAAGATGTTGATTGAAAAATATCAGAGAAGTTTGTGTTGCCCTTATGCTATAGGGTAGCTGTTGTACCATGTAGGCCCATATAATCTGTGGTCGATGCAATTCTCCAGGAGAAAGACTTTAAGTGTCCCTGACATGCTCTTTTACCATTCTGAAACAAATGAGGCAGGTGTTATATATGTGGGTCTTCTTTGAGAGAAGCATATCCTCTGTTCCCAAAAGATTAGTCCTTCAGTACAGTGAGAGAGGAAGGAGCCTTTAAAAAAGTAGTGTATGACTCCAATGTTGAAGAAGAAGAATGAAAATATTGTATATAAAAATGGCTGGTGAGTTTTTAATCTATAAGAATTTAATTCTGAAGTATTTTTAAAAGGCATAGTTTAATTTTTTATGAGCTCTATGCAGCTTTGAAAAGACAAGCACTCAAGTCATTAGAGCATATGGCATTGTATCTACACCTGCTGGGGTCACCAGCAGGGGTGAATGTTTCTTCATCCTCTGCAGAGACTTCTCCCACTTGAATTAACAAAGTGTCTAATGGAATGTGACAAACTGTTATCGCTGGACCTGTGCTCGAGGAGGGCAGGGTGCTGTGTCCCTGCATGGCAAAGCTGCTGTGCTGTGCTGCTGACAGCAGAGAACTGGCGAGCACAGAAACTTCTGCACTGGATCACAGGGTCTTTGGTCACTGTTTCCTTCAAGGCTCACATGTTGAGCTTTTTCCCTTTTCTCCAGAGTGTCTTGTATTGCAGCTTTTCATCCCTTCTCATATTTTTGCTAAACTGTTTGTGTTCTTATGTCTCCTGGCTTCCAGTTCTGATATTTGTCTCCTAGGCATTTGCAGATTTCCACTTTCCTAATCTGTTTTATTCTTCTGTTATAGATTCTTGCCCTGTTCCTGACTACCACTGCACCCATTCTTACCAATCTGTCTTGCTCTCTCTCCCTCCCTTCTTCAGCTCAGCTTCCCCTACCTTCTCCCCACATTCAGTGCACATGCTGTTTTGTTTTTGATTCCACCATCATCCTTGTTTTCAGTCTTTCTCCTTCTTCCAAATCTTTCTGGAAAAGTTTCCTTTCTCCTTTCAATTTTTCTCTCTTTCTGCATTTCCAGTTCTGTGGCATCATACTAAAAGCCAGTATAAGAAACAGTATGCAATAGGCTGAGGCTACACTGGGGATATAATGAAATAAATGACTTCTGTTTCAAATTTCACGTCCCCCAACTTCTGTTCCAGCAAAGCCTACAGCAGCCCACAGCAATCCAGGGCTGCAATGGCAGAGAAGGTCCCGAGGACCCTGAGTTTGCAGAGTGACAAATCTATATAGAGCCTTCACTGACAGCTGGTGCTTATGAGGAGCAAAAGGGAGATGTGAAATGAATTTGCAATTTGGACAGTCTACTGGAGCTTTATAGAGAAATCCTCTTAAACTACCTACAAATGGCAGGTGAAATTTTGCCTCAGTTAAAGTTTGGATAAGTTGGCTGAAAATGAGGCTTTGGAAATAGGGGTCAAAATGAATACTAATACTATAAAATCCAGCTACATAGTCAGGAAATGTAGAGTATTAAGCACTGATATAGTGCTGAAAGAGATGAGGTTCTGATTTAAGGGCTTGTAAGAACAGAAAAATGTATAATCAGAAGTAGAATATGAGTAAGAACTGAGAAGTGTTAAGTAACTGCAATTCTTAGTAAAATAAGTGTGTGCAAGGAGTACTGGAACAATTATATACTGGAATCTGATTTGAAAAATTAAAAATCTGAACTGTGTATCTAAAAATGATATTTTATTCAGTCTTTATGAAGAGATGTGTGATCATACCATATATCTTTGGAAAACCATCTCTAAATTGTTCAAAGGATAGGAGAGTGGAAGATATTAAAACAAATAAAGAAAAATGGGCAATATGAAGACATGTAAATTGGATTGTAGGAGCATGACTGAAAATGGAAGAGAGGAAAGAAACTTGGTTGTTGTAATGAGAACATTTTCCTCTTAAACTTCTTATTGCAACTTGTCGTGGGTGAATATTAGGGGGAGAGGATTTTTATAATACATAATGTTCCTGTACTTTTGAAAAAAAGAAACATTAAAAAAAACCTAGAATTTCCTCAAAGGGAAAAAATTAATAGAGTTCAATCATTTCCTGATCTTGTACTGATGTTTCAAGGCTAGATACATTAAGCATTCTTCTCTTTTCATATATGCATACATATGTCCCCAAAGACAATTTCAAGTTACACAGTCAGTTAATGATGCAGCTTCTTATAGGAAGGCCTTCTTTTAAAGTTGTTTTTTATTTTGTATTCATTGAGGTCACCATGTGTCTCTCATCTTTGCAAGCAGCTCTCATTCGTGTCATAGGCAGTTTAACGAGCTGAAGCTCCAATAGCATCTTCTGGTCCCAAATGCCTCCTGACAGAGCACAGTGTACACAAAGCTGCCAAGCTCTGCTGCATATGAAATTAGCAACAAACATCCCAGTAGAGAACTCTATAGAAAGAGATAATAATTGCAGATGTCCAGTAACAGTGGAAACCTGATGAAGGAATGGGGCACGTGGACTCATGCAGTACCATCTCCTTAATGGTCTGTGTTTTAGTCAGTCACGCTTTTCTCAAAGCAAAGAAGGGAAAATATAGCTGAATCAATAGATATAAATAAATTTGGGTCTTCTAAAGTGTCTTCTTGCACGTTTCTTTGCAGGCAGGGGACATTACCTATCAGGTTTATTGAGTATTTGTGACATATGGCATTACCTTCACTACAAAGTACACAAGAAAGGAGAAAGTAATCCTTCTTTTGTTCTACTTCTTTCCTGTGCACCTTACAGGATCAACAAAACTTAACTTTAATGGGAGTCTTCAGTATGCAAGTGTAATTAGTTTGAAACCAGGTGAAGGGTATTACAGACTTTTTCTGAATATTAGTCAGAGATGGATGGAAAGATCCTGCAGAGCAGATTGGCTGTCCATTTATTTTCTCAGGCTCTGGGATAATGGCATTCTTCAAGGCTTTGTGAGATTTCTAATATTTGTTAGATGTGTTTGGTGTCCGTGCATCCAAAATAATTTACATTTAAAAGCATGTTTCACTGCAAAATCAATTGGCTGGGCATGAGGAAGTGTCTGAAAGGCTCTTTTACTCACTTTTACCCACCTGCCTTCCATTCTGGAGATGCATCTGGAGACAAGGTCGGTACCAGACACAAAGTTCATGGTTACCTATAGTGGAAAAATTAAAATTAAATGTCCCTTGCAAAGGCTATATTGGGACCCTTTGGAGGGTCTTTAGCTTTGTTGACTATATAATTTCTGTCTCTTCTTCAAGGCAGCTTGGGCCATCTGTCATAGCAGCACCTGCTGTTGAGCAGCCAGGCTGCCTCATGCCTGCGCAGCCTCACACACAACCAGGCTTGCTGTCACTGCTGCTAAGGGAGCATAAAGCAATGCTGTGTGTCCTGGGGAAAGGGGAGATGGCTCCCCCAGCAGCATGTGTCATTTCTTCCCACATTCTTTTTCATATCCCGTGGGGGGTGTCTGTCCTGGAACTCTGCTATGGGGTCACTTTCTGCTGCAGAAGTAGCCTAGAGAGCACAGACAGCTAAGTCAGTCTTTGGGGACAAGACACCATCAAAGATCAGATCAGCTGGAATGGGGGATTGAAGGTTCATGGGAGATGTTAGAGAGCTCACCCATACTCCCTCAAACTTTTTCCTTTTCATACCTTACACTTCACCTCACTGCCAAAATTCTGCTGACATTTTTGAGCCCTTTGCTCTTGCACAGATCTCCTTATCCCTCTAGAACAAACAGACAAACAAATCCAAACCTCACTAATACTTTTTGGCCTCCTGCAGTGTACTTCTTTCCACTAATAGTTAGCCTACGAGATTAACTGTGCTTTAAAAATGAATCAGGTTTGTGTAGTGCATGATGGTCTGGTTTAGTCCTTTTTAAAAGCAAAGCAAATTCAAGCAGAGCCAAGAGCAAAAAGTCAGTTCTTTCACAGTTGGCCACTAACTGTGAGTTAGTTTTATACCTCTGTGTGCTCAGCATGAAATATCCAGGAACAGATCTGTGGAAGCCTTGAGCTCACAACTGCGGCTGAAATCACTTGAAATTGTGCTTTGAACATACAAGGTCCTGTGAAATGCTAAGTGTTCAGGAGGATGATGGCTTAATGCTGTTCAATTAAGTGCCCCACCTTAGTGAATGCTTTTGACAGTTTTGGCTTTAACTTATTTGGGCCTTAGTTCCCAGGGGGAAAAGTGGAGATAAGATCAGGTAATTGGGACTGCTGCCAAACTCCAACAATTAAGGCCTCTAAAGCACGGGATTTGTGATGGAAAAGACGAAACAAAACCCATGATGAGAGCAATGATTTAGTGCTCAAACTCGTCTTTCTTTCAGAAGGGTAAACTATTATTTCTCCATTCAAAATCAATCCTTCTTTTTGTGGTGTGGAAGATGTTCCCTTGCCTGAACTCCAAGAAGTCTATTCATAACCTTCTTCATTGAATCCTGCTTTGACCAGACACTTGATATAGCTGGTTCAAGTTTGGAAAAAATTAAATGGAATGGGAAGGATGATTTAATAGGTAAGTGTCAGAGGATGCCATCTGTAGCTGCCAGAAGTGGATTGTCTTTAAGGTGATTTCCATCCCAAGGCATTCTGTGATTCTGTGAAATGTTGTCATTTTGCCTTACGTACACGTGTGTTAATGCCATTGTTGAAGATTTACAAAACCTGTGTGCCTGTGAGTTTATAACTGCACCACTCCTAATCCCTCTTTACACTTAGGCTAGGATCTTCACAAAGTTGGGATCTGAACACTCGCAAAGCTTTTATGCAGGTGAAATTCACTGTGGAGAAGCAAGGAGTTTGAATCCAGACTCTTGCCAAACTGCTCATCTGTCTCCGCTGACCTTGTTCTGGGGCAAGTTCCAGGTTGTGTGCAGTACATGGTCTCAACAGATGGAGACTTTAACTCCTCATTCTCTAATTAGTATAAAATATTTTCTTGTTATGGTCTACCGACACCCCTAGGCCTGGTATGAGTATTTTCATACTCACACAAGAAACAGCTTTCAGTCATTGGATTGTAATCAGTATATTGACAGTGACTCTGAAATTTACACTCATCTAATTTTCAGACTCACTTAATTGTAAGCTTTATTTCTTGGAAAACTGCCATTTGATAAACACTGTAAGATATACAAGCTTTACCTGACAGTCTGGAGACATAAAATGATAGGATCTTCACTGCTGTGTTTTATTTCTGAAAGAGAAGTTAAACTTCTTGTTATGAATTACAGTTGCCAGACCTACATACAGTAGGGACTGCTAAAATTTTACAGCCTTGAAATTGTCGCTCAGCAGTTTTGCTAATGTTAACAGCCATTCACAACTAGATAATAAAACACAATATGCTCAGAAAAACTATGAAATTTTGGGCAAATCTTGGCACCTGATCTGAGAACCTTTTATATTGAGTATGTTGCTCTCTGTCAGTGGTTAACAGAAGCTTGCATAACTAATTCTACTATCAAGAAATTATACCTGTCAACACATAACTCTTTCTAAATCCATTAATACTGACAAAGGGGAGGACATGTATATAAATAATAAATANAGGCATGAACATTGCTGATCTTTAGTACTTCAAAATTGTAAATGCGTCAAGGATAGTCAGTTCCCGAGTCATATCAATTACCCATATCTTTCACCTAAAGCAGCAGATATTGTATTCTGCTTCTTTATCAAAGAAATAATTAAAAAAACTCCTCATGCAAATCTGATTCCAAATGTTGAACAAATTGTCTAATTACTTTGTAAAGAGATATGTGATCAACTACCTATTTAAAAAATATGACGTGCTGGATAAATTGCAGAAGTTATTTTGAAAAGTGCACAACTAGACGGTGAAACCTGGAACTCTTTTGAAGCTGATAACATGTGGTCCCTGATTACCATTTAAGCTTTTTTTTTGAGGCAAAAAAAAGCATCTTATGAAAGAACACATTCCCCCTGCAGTGTTTTCTGATTTCATCCATTGTTCCACGTGACTTAGACTGGAAACAGGATTTTAAATAAAGGAAGGGAACTGTGACCATGGCTTAAAAACTTTTTTCTTACAACCAACTCCAGCATGCTTTAATGCACTGCTGATTAGCAAAAAAACCTTCTGAATTAATTTGTAAAGCCTTAGAGTACCTGTGCTGTAGTTCTTCAAAAACAACTTTGAAGGAACTGTGTGTCTCCACTGTGGCCACGAGTGAAGTGTTACTGGAAAATCATGTTGTAGTTCAATGAAAATTATGAGGTTTCCCACACCTAACCTTCATCACCCAGGAAAATTAGTTGTTCAGTCTAGCTGAAGGGAAAAACTCAAGTAATGCTGTCCTTCTAGCTTGGAATTAACCTCTCATGGGCAATATTCTCGCCGGACCTAAGAGAGATCTGGAAGGAGAATAATCACACGGACTGAGCACTGAGTTCAAGCTAAGTGAGTTTAAGTCAATATGCCTTGCTCACCTGACTTGGACGCCTACATAGAGCTTGTCCATGTGCCATAAACATCACCTGCACATGATTGGAAGTTGACGGTGTTTTCAGAATTGTTTTTTGTATTTTTAAGAATAAAACAGCATAGTTTGGGTCTTGGACAATCTTAAAGATTTTTTTCCAGTCTTTCTATTATAGAAATATTTTGCATGTGCTTGTAGTGAACAAAGTGGACAGACTGTTGGAGCCTGGCTTCCTTTTCAGAGCAACGTCATCCCCGTGCCTGCTTCAGGAGGCCTGCACTGCCCACACAGACTGTAAACAAAGTGTGTTTAACTGAGCATGAGGATTTTATCAGTTAGTAGCTTGTGCTATATCTACTGTAAGCCCACAATCTAATGTTCTTGGAAAGTGTAATGAGACATGTGTAATAGGTTTCTCTGAAATGGCTTACCCTCAGCTTCTGAGGGATGCTTCCCTCTACATTCCCAGCTTGCTTTAATTTCAAAGGCAGTTAGCCTCTGGTGACCACAGACTAGGTATGAGTTATAGACCATGCATGAAAGTGCTTCACTTGATCTCTGTTGTTGTGTTAAAGCCTGCAGACAGCAATTTTCTGGGACAGCTAATCTCAGCAGATTTTCTGAAGGGGAACCAACCTATTTCAAACTGCATTTATAAGCAGATCAAAGTTCTGCCCAGTCAAAACACAGTGGCACATGACAAAAGTTACTTCATCAAGTGCACCACCAAACAGTTGCTGTGGCTTCCAGGAAATGTTAAAGTGTCAACTCACATGTGTTCAAATAATCTAAACCACAGATCACAAAAGCATAGGGAGCCACCAAATTGTAAAAACCCTTGGCTAGCTACCCAGAGATGTGAAAAGCCTGGCTAGTGGTGGTTCCAGCCTCAAAAAGCAAAAGAATCTACAGAAACTAAATGCATGTTATTTATAATCAATGATGTAAGAAGTGCATAGATCCTAAGAAAGGTTCTCTGTCCTGATGGAGATGGAGGAAACTACAGAGGCAATGTAATTCTGTGCCCTATTCTGAAGCTAAATACAACACACAGATGTTATGGTTTTCATTCATGAATTGGTAAAAACATTTCTCATTCTAGAAATTCAGACTTTACTGCAATTAGCGTGAAGGTATCTTTCTTTTATTAGGGACATATGCAACTTAATAAAATTTTTTTAAAAAATCTTTTTATTCCTAATGATCTCCACTCATCCTGTCCTATGCATTCAAGTGCAAAAAGCAACCAAAGAAACCAAAACAAACCACAGAAAAGATAATGTGGTTGTATTTTATGGATTCTCCTTTCCTCCTTCCTTCCCTCCTTCCATCCCTCCTTCCTTCCCTCCTTCCATCCCTCCTTCCATCCCTCCTTCCTTCCCTCCTTTTTTCCCTCCTTCTCTTGAAACAACAAAAATCTTTGAGGAATGAAGCAAAGACATTAGGATGAAATGTAATAGCATTAATTGAAAGGTTAGAAAGAAGGAACCTCTGTTTTATAGCTCAAGTTTTTAATTGAAATTGACAAAGATGCAGCACTGGACATACTTGTCATAAGATGGTGACAACCCTCTGATATAATGTGGGCATGGAAAACTCAGGTGTGAAGATATGCAAGCAGTGATAAAACATTTTATATAGTTGAAGGTGAATATTTTTTGAGGTTGCTTATTACCCAGAGTTCATTCAGTGCATGTAGGTGTCAAAAAAGGTGAGTTAATCTCCTTTGCTTTCTATCACAGCAGTAGGTAGGACTTGTTTTGCAAAGCTTGGGTAGTTTCACAATATCATAGTCAAGGAAGATAACTCAGATTAGGACAGATTCAAAAAAAGAGCTTTTAAATGGAATGTACCACTGAACATCCTACTTCATAAATACAAAGTGGTATTGTGCTTGCTTGCAAACAGTCAAGTGACTCTGGTTTACTAAATTAGAACTCATCAGACCAGTTACAGGGTGGATTAAGAAATGCATCTTCAGAAAGCTGAATGCTCAGCATGGCAAAACAAAGATTTTCTTGAGTCTCATAATGAAGATGAGTCTGCGGGTAGATGAATTCTGGTTTAAGTTTCCATTTTGTAATGAAAAATTATCTAGATTTTAGCTGAAATGGCAGCTTTTTGTGTTTGTAGGAGTGGGTTCTTAAGATTCATTTAGCCAAATTTAATAATGAACCAACATTTGAAAGTGTAAACCAAAAAACCTATTGCTTCAGGATTTAGATTTTATATATTTATATATATAAAATTTAAGATATATATTATGTGTATATTTTAAATTTAAAATATATATACATATGCAGGTATATAGTTTTTATAGATTTCATTTAAATCTTAAAGCAGTAGCTATTTAACATATAACGCATATGATATATAAAGTCTGAATTCTTTGTGATTTTTCATATTTTTTCACCTGAAACCAGGACACTACTTTTTGGGAACTTTTGAGGAATGTCCCTTTTTATATGGAATGACAGTTGATATTGCTATTTTACATGATGTTCTATGAGTGTTCAGCAGCTGGTTAGCAGAAGTTTGTATTTCTTGTAAAACTCAGATATTAGACACACTGTCTTAGAACAGCTGAAGGAATACCAGCTAATGCTGTGGATGAAAAACCCTGATGTGTCACCGATTGTCACTGTGAGATAGGGGACAGCAAAGAAGACAACATATTGACTGCATGATTTCAGAAGGCGTGGAGAGCATTCACTATTAGAAAACGTCACTTTTAAAGACAGGATCGTGGACCTAATACCTGATTGGTCTTCAGGAAACACTTCTCACACGATTGGTTAATTAGGAACCACCTGCTTGAAAACATCTTTCTATAAACAGCAGGTGCAGAGGATGAGATAATAATTGTTTTAAACCTCTCTCTGAGCTTTCACAAGATGAGCCTGGGAGAATTACCTGTTTCTGTTACTAGAGAGTCAGCTCACCACACTGATGCAGCAGGAATATGGCATAAAACAACATTGTCTGTATTATAAATTGTATCAAATCAGCTACATCCTCTTCTGAAGAACTGGTGGTCTCCAACACCACTTGTGGGGCTTTGATTAAAACAAACATTTCATTCCTTTTTTCACATTTAAAGAGTCCTGTGTGGGTATGGGAAAAAAGTACTTGTTGGACATATTCCAGATTCTAAAAAATGCAAGAACTGATACTCATCATGCTTCTTTCAAGGTAATTGTATCTCAATCACATTAATCAAGACTGCGGTCCTGGGTTTTATCCAAGAATAAAATTTCTAGTTGTTTTCATTAGTACCCACATCAACCATGATGTGGTCAGTATTTTAAGAAGAAGCAGTATCAGAGTAAGCATCTAAGATATCTCCCCCTGTTAAAATCTGTATGACACAGAGTAAAAAATGCTGTCTTTTCAGTACAAGAATTGTCAGTGCTGATGGACTCAGCATTTGCTCAGATCTGAGTCAATATTTAAGTTCTTAAATAAATAGGCCTACTGATCTTCAGAACTGCCAAAAGTAAACCTGATGTGGCTCTGTTGAGAGCCACAAGGAACTGGATAGTTGATACTGAAAACTGAGTTGTGAGAACAGTGGCTGGTGCTTTTACAAATGAGAGGTTGATCAAAAATCAATTTTATTTACATGAGCAGGCTTCGGAACTTCAGCCTCAGACTCTTTTTCTGACCCTTGATAAATGGGGATGTGTCATGCAAGGTTGAGAGTATATGGGTAGGATTAATGCTAGTTTTATCTCAGTTGTCCTCTGCAGCCAGTCTTGCTGCCCTAGTTCACCAGCTGCAGAAGTGTCAGTAGTGTATTCTTTACTGAGTTTTGGCTTCCTCCCTTGCTCCAGTTCTGTTTATTTATATTTTCAGATGAGTCTCCTACTTGCACACCACCTATCACAGTTACACCCATGGTTAACAGGTGACTCATGCTTTTTGTCCAACTCTGGAAAAAGGGAGAGGATCTGAGAGATCCAGTAGGGAAGGCAAGGTGGGATGGGGACATAGTGGTGTGGGACACCACTGATTGCAAGGGCAAGCATCTGGGAGCAGTGCAGGCAGTTTCCTCCTAAAGACCTTTGTGATCACCATGAGCATGGAGGAGTTAATATTTTTTAATATTCTTTGCACTGTCTCCACTTTTTAGCACAGTGTCTTCAGATACAAAGATGAGACCTAGTAAATAAACCCAATAGCAAACTTCCTTTGATAATCTACTAAACGTGCAATATTTTCCTTTTTGAGTATATGTGTTTGCTCATGTGTATGTTTCCAGAGCTTGCAGCCTCTGGAAGTTATCAGTAAGTGTAATTTGGCATCACAGAACTGTCACTGTAAACCACAGACTTGCTGATATTATTTTTTCATTACACTTCTGGAAATTAACTTTGGTTCATTTTTATCACACTGAAAGGGCAGTGGTGGAGAAAATATCTGTATCCCTTGGCTTTCTCTGGAATTAGTATGGCATCCCACACTCAACACCTCTGGAGAAGCTTTGTATTAAGTTCTTGACTAGAATATCATGCAGCACAACGCTGTGGGTACAGTTAGGAAGACAAAGACTGTGCCGTGGCGTTGAACCTTCTGAGAAAATGCCAGCAGTGAGGGCTAGCATCATAAATGCCCCAGAATTATAACAATCTGAACTATTCAGTTGCTGAGAAAAGTAAGGCTAACTCACATCTGTAAAAAAGTTTGGCTTGTATTGTGGACAATTCTCACTGTGATTAACCTCTTTCTGAGAGTGGGGAACAAAACTGGAGTCTGCTTGGGTTTTTGGTTTGTTTGTTCAGGGTTTTTTTTCAATTTTTTTTTCTTATCAGTGATTTTAAACTCCAGCTACTAACCTTTAGTGATGAATAGCACCTTGTAACAGTTACAGATGAAAAGCCAGGGCATTGTTCAGGTATTACAGAGCAGGTTGATAACCTTAAACGCTTCAGAAAGGAGCATTGTGAGATAATCTTCCTGCTGGCACGTGTAAAGGGGCATTTTCTGATTAGGGAGAGCTGCTCCCTGCAGACCTGATTCTTTCACTCCAGCTGCAAAAATGCAGCATCCTGCTTCCTCAGGGCACAGTCAACTCTGCTAGTGATGGATGAGGAAGAAGGTGCCCCCATGGGTAGTTTACAGTGTAATAATCTGCTGCAGTGTCCATTATAACAGATGTCTCAGAGAACAGTGCTCATTTTATCCTGAGGAGGATCAGAGAAAAGAAAACCTGGGTATGACCTGCACCTTCCATCGCAGTCCTAATTAGTCAGTCACTACTCTGTGCCCAAAGAAAGGGGACTTCATAGTCTCTCTACATAGCACCATGTGCAGCAGGCAGTATTGTTTGTAGGATATTGTATTTGGTGCACAACAAGGGTGCAAAACAAAACTAGGCAACCTGAGTATAGGCACAGATATAAAGCTCAGTGTGACTCATTGTGGTTATTTGGGGGGTTATGAAATGTGCTATGGCTGCATGCAGCACTCTGCATACCCTGCTGAGGGTAAGCAGGTCATCTGTTGCTCTGAAGGGAAATTTTTATCTCTTCAAACTCCCATCCTTTTACTGACATTTCCTGAACACTGTTTGTGTTGCATGCTTCCTTTATTGTCCCCACTTTTCACATTCCTCTGGGACATGTTGTATGTGGAACTATTATGATTGCTGTAATCCCTAAAGTCTTTGAGTTTTGTAATAGACTCTGGTATCATTTAAGACATCCTTTCTCTGGCCTCCTGCCATGCTTTTCAAGAAAGCACAAAGGTGAGAAAGGTTAGTACTTCAGTACAGATAATAGCTAAATGTGTCTGAAAAGAATGGAAGGTTTTGTGCCTCTGCACAATGGTTATGTCCTTTCTGCAACAGAGTGGCAGGGCTCTTGCATTCTGATATCCCAGGAGCCTGCAGCAGGAAAGCTTCTCTATTTTATTTATAAACCCTTTTTGGATCCAAGATAGCTGAAATCACAGGTTTTGCTTCCTGGTGTTTAAATTATTTCCGGTTGCCACACCATCATATTTCTGTGTCCTCATTTGCTTGCCGCTTTATCCTTACAGCACAATCTAGACCTTTGCTTCAACAATATTAGTCTTGACAATACCTAACTTTATTTTGGGGTTATAATTATGATGGTTCCTTCAGTAAAATCTGCCAAAAAACCTCAGACCTTGCCAGAATACATATGGCCAGACCATCTTTTTGTAATGTGCATTTCCTCAGGTATCCTTGGATTCCTTGAGTCAGGATAATTAGTGCTTTTTATCAACTGAATCTCCAGTCTGTTTTGTGGTTCAGAAAAAGGACTTAAAATATTCTATTTGTTTTAATGTTTACAGAACTGTTATTTGACTCTGTTTCTATTTGGCTGGATTTTATTATCACATTTGTGACACACAGTTAGCTGTGCCTTTTATAAAGCTTTGAGTATAGGAACAGTATTGAAGTGTTCATTAAAATGTTTGTTCCTAGGGACACATGCTGCCAACACTTCTCAACTGTGAATCCCTGCATTTCTGTTTTCCTTGGCAAGTCCTATCCTCTCTTAAATTAAGAATAGACCACATTTCAAAATGCGGCCAGAAGACACTAAGAATTATTGGTGAACAGTTCTTGCCCTTCCTTTTCAGCTGAAGGAAACATCTCTGACATCCGCAGCCACAAAACCTTGACATTAATGCCTTCTGCTACCAGTCTTTAACTTAGTGCTTTTCCCTACTGAACTTTTTTTTTTCCACTAGGAAAAAACCATGTCAAGGTATGAATTTTGGATTAATAAAAGACCTCAGTTAAGCTTGCCTCCATTGAGAGCTAAATCCTCTGCACGAAAGATAAAAAGGTCAGGTCTTTGTGCAGCATGAGAGAAACTGTATCCCTTACCTACATCATATTACAGGAGTTAATACTTTTGTGAAATTTCATGCTCCCTGTGGGCCTCCTCAGCTTACAGTGGTCAGTTGACACCTGTGAAGACTAATTCATATCCCCTTGCCAGACTGTCTTTGGCAAAGGGCTAAAAATTAGCTAAAAATAGCCAAGACCTGCAGGGATCCTAACCTGGACAGGGCAATTTTGTCTATGTTTTCTTCTTGGAGAAATCACATAGAACTAGAAAACTAGCTCGGAATCTCAGCTAGATTTTAGGTGAATATGAACAAGACTGATGAAGAGTTAACTAAGCCAGTACTCAGGGAAATGACTAAAGCAAAGATAAGAGTTTGTACATCAGCTAATTGTCAGACAGCTTCTTTCTCTTTAGGGTTGCTTTTAAAGAGCTTCACACATGAAGCCAATTCTGCGTAGCTGTCTGTCCATCCTAAGGACAAGTCTTTCCACTCTTTCTGGAAGGACTGGCCCTAGGTTTCCTCATTGACAACAGTCTCCATCTCTGCATTTGCATGGTGCCTCTTTTTTTTCTGTCTGTCCCTGACCCTGGGAACCTGCTAGCTCTTGGCATGCTCAGTAGTTTCCATGATAGACAAACTCTTGCACTCTGTTCAGGGAGATCAATTTGATTCAAAATAGCTGCCAGGACAAGGCTTCCTCCCTGCTATCCTGCACCATGAAGAAACCACACTACAGGACATAGCAAGTGAGGAACAAATTAACCTAACACCATGCACGACAAACCCTGGACCCAATCTGGAAGGTTTGCATAGGTTAAAAAAACCGACCAGCTTTACAAGTTGTATTAGGTGACAGGATGAGACTTACCTTCTTTCAAAGTAGAATCTGTCTGGAGAAATGAAGTATGCATCTTTACCTGCCCTGAAGGTTTGTGCAGAGGACAGACAAGGAAAAAAACCCTTCAACCAGTAAAATAATATGCAATTTTCCTTTGTGTTGTTAAAGTAACTTAAAAGCACACCAGTGATAAAATGTATTATCTACTTGTTGCTTATTAGACAGACAATTTGCTTTTGGAGAGATAAAAAGTGCATTCTCTTTAAGGGTGTTTCAAGGCTGCAGCCTTCAATCTGTCTGTGTCATGCTGCAGTGCTCCCAGACTAACCATGTCCTGGCAAAAAGGAAAAAAAAAACCCAAAAAACATCCCATACTGGTCACCCATTCACAGTACTTGGTAACGAACAAGATTAACGATGTTTGTTATAAAATCTTAAATTACACCATCCAGCATAAAACAGATTTCTGTTCTCAAGGAAAATGCAGGGTAGATTGTGTAATGCTGTTTTTCTCTCTTCTCTGTTTGTTATTGATTTCAATTGGAAAAGAAGCTGTGAATATTTTGAAAATAGTAAATCCTCATCAAAATTACTATTGACAAAAGGCTTCAGAAAGTGAACAATCACAATTCAGAAGGTACAGGCTGTATGGTGTCAAAGGTTTAGAGAAAACTAGATAATGATTTTTTCCAGACCATTGAAGACTTTTTTTCCTTTCTTTTTGCTAAGTAATAGCTTATTAGAGATTCACTAAAGCACTGAAGCATCACACAACTTATCATACTGACTGACAAGGCAAAGTATATGCTTGACAACTACCATTCAGTAAATACAATTGAAAGTTAAATTATATGTTTTGAAAAACAGCATTTCCTTCAGGACTCTTTAATCCGTTAAACCTTCTGTCACAAAATATCACTGATGCCAAGAATTTACTAGGTATGAAAAATGATGAAGCATTTATGTGGATGGAGGGAACATCCATGCTCACATTAGACTGGACAAAGATTATTATTATTTTTTTATTAGGAATGTGATGTTTGATCATCTTGTAAAATTGGTAAGGATGGATCAGGACTATGAATTCTTGTTCAGAGAATAAAAGTCATGAATTTTATGGAGTAGAGGAAAACAAAAGCCCCAGCTGTTCTGCAGCTGTTTACTGTAGGATTTCTTGTGACTTCTGTCAAGCATGTAGCATTTGCCAGGTTTAAGGGAAAGGTGATGCATTACTGGCAAACCATTTCAGTAAGCATAAAGTCATAAGTATTGCACCTTGACTTTCATCCCTCTCTTGACAGGTTCTATTATTAAGATTTGTAATTTTCTTTTCCTCTTCTGCTCCTGTCCTCCAATTTTCCTTCATTAATTTCTCTTAGCGATATCTGTGAAGCCATTTTGAAATATATTCAGGTTTTTCTTGCCAGTATTATTTGAAATTGTTTCTCCTTGTATTCTTTATCATTTACTCAAATATTGTGCGTTTTTTCTAATTCTAAGCCTACCTGCTGCTATTGCTTATTTTTTCAAAATGTCTAAAAACTTACACTGATTTCATATTTTCTGGCCTTAGACTAGTCTCCTTTTTCTCAGAAAACTCATATGGTTTTGGGGTTTTTTTGCCACTGCTCTAGGCAAAGATTTGATTTGAACACTAGTTTTGAAAGGATTTAGCAGAGGAGAAATGAAACTGAACATCCTTAATTTTTCCTAAGCCTAATGATACATCATCTTCTTTCCTCGTTGTTATTCTCATGTGGCATCCTTGCACTGACAGTGGTAATAGCACTTGTTAGTACACAATGTTCCTGTAAGCTTATTATGGTTAATAAGCTGCAGTTTTATGGTTAACATGTTGAGTGTCAACATAACTCCTGTGGGTTATTCGAGATTCTTCTTTCACGCACACGAAGAATTGAGGACGCCTGTCTGTTTTCCTGGTAGAGAAATATTTTTCTTCTGTTATCTTTCTCAGAATCTATACAAAGTTGTCATTTGAGGGATGAGTTTTGTCTACTGTACTTACTCTTGGAAACTGCAGTAATGCTAGGTCAAGGTGCCCCAAAACGGTGAGCTGGAATACTGAGATGTGGTGTCAAAAATAGAAAAGAATCCCAACCAACTAAAGTATCTTGTATTGGCTTTTCAGTTTGTCTTTCCAGGCTCTGTCATTTTGCCTTGATTTCATAATCAACTGCTTGATTATGTTCCTTGAAGAGGAACATAAACTTGATATACAAGTAATTGCTGAATCAGAGGCTGTTGTAGATGGCCAAAATACGATGGGATTCTCATTTAGTACTATACAAACTCTTGATAATGCAGTCACTAAGGGCTATTAAAAAGTGTGTGTGAATCAGCACATCAACTTCTGTGTGTTTCTCTTCAGGAAATCCTTGTGCTACTGTAAGTCTTTACCATGAGGAGTATGGCTCTTTACTTCTGTCTGCTTCATTTCTATCCCAGCAACTAGTCACACTCAAAAGCAGGAGTCTGGATGTATGAGTCTTTGGAGTAACAGTTGTTAGAGCATATTGCTGACCTTCTTTCTGGCCTTTTTCCTTAGTCAGTGCTTGTCCTTCCTTCCTGCTTATTATTTTTCTTAATTTAGACAAAATAACTATTTTGAGTGTGGGATAAAAATCGCTGAAAGAGATGTGTTTTTACTGAACAGAAATTTTGGGGTTTGTGTCAGTAATCAAGTGACTATGAATTAGAAAACACCAGTACTCTGGTGGGAGTATATAATGTATATTTGCCTTCATTAAAGAACATTCAGATGCTTTTGTATATCTAAAGATATATGTTGCTTCAGGAAGCTCAGACAGCTCCTGAATCTGCTAGGGAAAAAATACAGTCTAGCAAAAATTGCTGTATTCTCCCTTTTGCAAAAACTTTTCTCCTTCCATTCTTAGGCCAGTGTAATTTTCTATTAGCCATCTTCCAGTTTTAGACTATTTTGACATACGTGGAATTGTGTAATTTATATGTTACCACACATCAAGTAATCAGAGAGTGTTCTCAGAAGGCTATGGAGTTGTAGTTTTAGAAAAATTATACATAACCATTGTAAAAGTATTTCCTATATTGTTCACAGGCTACCTAATCATTAAAATGCTAAAATAAATGATACTGATACATACTAAAATAAATGATACTGATACATAAGAGGCTGGGAATCACAAAGGGTGAGACAGGTGACCCATAGACATATTGAGAATATGATATTTAAGGGCAGAATGCAGCCACTCAATTATATTCATTACTTACATAACATAATATCACCTTCTAAGCTTGGAGAACAAATGAACAGAAAATTAAGTGTAATCTGGAAAAAAAAGAGATCAATTTTCAAAATAATGCAAGGAAGTTGCCAGAGAGATTTTATCAACTAAACTGCATGTTGCATGATGATATGACTGAGAGATAACAAAATATAGAATGCTTCTGGAAAACAGTTTAAAACAATGGTTTGTCCAACCAAGTCTATCCATTTGTCTATTCAACATGAAATGTTGAACCAGTAAATTTTGTGATCACAAATTCACAATGCACTTACAAACCCACGTTCAAAACAGCATGTAATTATTTTTGTTTTATGAGAATAGTTGAGCAACTGAAGTGACCCTCTGAAGAAATATCAAATATATCTGTTAGAAGCTCCCCTGAAACTTATGTTTCTTTGTGAAGACTACAACCCAAAAAAACCCTGATCATGCAGTGGCATCAAAGGTGGTTTGACTTTAAATTAGGTACTGAAATTGAGGTTTTTACTTCCAGCTGGATTAAATCATTATCATATTGGTTTATAGAAGACAGCTGTCCTAATTGTATATCTTAAGAAAATTCCCATGACTGAAGAGAGTTGGACTGTATAAGGGCATTGGACTAGGTGACTATTAGAGATTCTTTCTGATCCAAACTATCCTATGATTCCATGATATCCTGATATCAGTGGGCGCAGTTGCTGACACATGCAGAGCACACTGCAAAGACTGCATGTTCCACAAAGTTATGGCACCAGGAATTTTTATTGCCCAGTTTGATTCCAGCTTGATGTGGTGTCCTCAAAGTAAAGCATCCTACCAAACATGGTGTGTGGATTTAGTGTTGATCCTTGGGCTGTGTTATGCTGTGTGTCATGGGAGTATCAGATTAGGAGGAAAAGACATAGTCTGATTTTAACAACATCTCCAATGTTTTGTTAAAATGCAGATCAAAGGGATCCTGAAATAAAGGAACTGAACAAGCAGGAAGTCATTAGTGATTCTTATGGAGCTGTGTCACGTTACAATCGTACTATGTGTGAATTAAAAGGATCTGCCTGGGGTTATGGACAGAGAGTGAATTAGCACATGGAGCAGAATTTTTCTTTATACCATTGGATGATTTTCATAGTGCTCAAGAGGATGAATTGGGCAAAGAGCAGTCTCTCACCTACGTTTTATCTGTTTCGCATTCAGCAAAGTGGACAATATCTGTTTAAGAAAGATGAAGGAAAAACGATTGGAAATTTTGGCTCCCTCAATTTCCACGCCCACTGATCTGCTGAGGTCACGATATGCACTGGAGAAGACCCAGCCAAAACTGTGCTTACAGTCTCATACAGTAAATATCTTAAAGCAAATTATACTTGCTGCTGCTGAACATGGGGTATTTAAATAATTTACTTGAGTATACACTTATGTTTTGCATTAGGGAAAGAAGTGCTGTCTTTCTCTTAATTAGTCAAAATGGTGGAGCATTTCCTAGGGAAAGGCTGATTTTTAAAAGGTGGCTACCAGTCAGCCTTGCCATTCATTTGACAGTGAAGTCCATTACAGGCAGGTTTCTGTCTCTGCAGTAGTAAACATCATCTTCCAAAAGAAGGACATTTACATGTATCTCAAGCCTTTATTTCCTTGGTTTCATGCTTCTCTTGACTAATTCGATTAATTTCTGCAGTGTGTCAGGTTAAACTCACTGACAGGAATAATGTGAAAATTTTCAGTGTGGTCTTCTTCTCAGTGCTCTCACAGAAGACTGCAATTTTCTTCTCAAAAACTTGGCTCTGTATCATCTGAAACACCCCCCTCCCACTTTAGGCACAGTTTTAGTAAGATTTGATAGATTTCACAGATGACAAAAATATGCCAGTGGCTAGTTCCAATAATAAAAGAAATCTTTCTATGAGTGTTTCTAACTGAACTTCTAGTCAAGGTTATATTTAATGCAAGGTCATCATTGCTTGTGTTTTTTTTCTGAGGACTGAAAAGAAAAAAAAAATCATTGTTTTGATGATGACCTGAAGAATGAAGGGGCAGCCTCAAGTGATCTGTGACAGAAGAATGACAAAGTACTCAGAAGAAAGTCAGTGTCAATGCTGAACTTGGAACCAGAAAAGGAGGTAATGCTTGAAGCTGAAATCTTGGTAAGAAGACAAAACTAAACTCATCTAAAGCTATTAGGACTGAGACCTAACAAGGGTTTCCATGATTTTTTGTTAACATTTGTGGGTAACCACAGAAGACAACATATGTTGTGGGGATTTTTAGTCCAGCTTTACAAATTTTGGCTTTTTTTTCAGATGTAAAAAATAATAATAGGTAAAAAAAATAGGACTCATTATGCTTTGTAAATAAGAATGTACAAAAGATTCACTTTAGGGTAACTAAAAGGTTCCTGTTGCTCAGGTTGTATGTATGTGTGTCTTTCTGTGTGTGCGTGTGTTTCGCTTGGAAAACTATGAGAAAATATAAATGTAATCTAGAATGCAATTTCTCAGTTTAAGCATAAGGTAGAATTTTAATTACATCTTTTTTAATATATATTTATGGATGAAAAGGTAAGAAATCCAAAACAAAGAGCAAAAAGAGCAATGCAAATGCAAAACAAGGAGCAATGCAAAAATATCCTACATAGCTAAACAGTAGAATTTTTCCTATTTTTTTAAATTCATATACCACCTATCTCAGTTCTCTAGTAATTGTTGTTTTTCCTTGCCATTTTTACTGCATTTTGATCTGCAAACACTTCCACTGATGCCCTAAAAACTATTAGGAATTTAAAGTGTTAGATTTGTTGTGTGCTCAGCACAGGGATCAGCAAAATCAAAACCTGTGAAGAAAGCAGGCAGGGCTGACACGTTCAAACAGACCCTGGTCTTAGGATGGCTCGTGAAGCTGCCACAGTACTGACGTGCTGTGGTTTCTGGTGAGAATTCAGTTCTGTCTGACTACATGGAAACAATTCTTGTTGCTACTGAGGAGGAATGATGATGTTTAGGAAGTAGACCCAACAGGACTGATTTCAAACTTGGCTCCAACAGTAGACAGGATATATAACTCTGTATCAGCACTATGTCAAAGTTTCAAGGCAGCGAGCTGGTGACTACATGTTTGATCACTTCTGATGAATTCCTTGAGAGACTGTTATAGATAGAGTAGCTAAATGGGCAGGTTTGGGACCTTCCTCATAGTCCTTAATATTCTTTCCTTACTCTCAAGAAATAAAGCTGGCTGTTTATCCTTGAAGATACCTGGAGAAATGCTGCTGCCCATGTTGGAAGATCAGTGGTAGAAGGGGAACCATGGGATATTGTACCACTGCCCCAGGGAAGGCATGGAATGAAGACAGTTAAAAAAAGCCCCTCATGACCTTGGTGTCGAAAGACCTTGTTTTAGTAGGAAAATCTTCCCTGTCCTGTGCAAAGTTTTTGAACATAAATTAGTAGAAAGTTATAGATAAATTAAGAAAATGTCACAAACAATTATTAAATGTCTTATGAGTATTATTTTGATTAATTTTGGTTGAATAAATATTGGTTAGACACTAATTCAAGAAATTACATTGGATTAATTTTTATAAATATGTTAATCTGAATAAGATGTTACCCTTGCTTGACACAAGTATCAATTGCTTGAGCCCTCATCTCTGACTTCTTTAATTTCATATTGGAAAATATGTCAAAAATATTATCAAGGTTTTATTTAAAACTAATTTTACTTTTAATCTGTGGTAGGGCACCTTTTCTTTATGGTCATATTAACCATTTTCTAGTCTTCCCTAGAGTAATCTCTAACTGTCAATCTGTCTTTTCTTTCTCAATTAGGACATGCCATGCTAATATTTATTGCTACATCTGTAACCTTTCTTATCAATATACTTTTCAATGCTTGCCTGACTGTATATAGTGTATATAAAACTGTATATTCAGCAGAAAAGTAACTATGACCAGATATTAATTGCAGTTTTGCAGCCAATTTATCACAACTTTTGATGTGAATAAATTTTTATATACGCGTTAAGTGTTTTGAAGGAAAATTTTAATAATTTAAAAACTGTCCACAATGAAAAGCAAATAATCTTACAATAAAACAAAATATTTTGATTTACCTATATATTTTCCTTTCTCATTCCTTTTTAGCATTGCTTAAATTCTGCATAAAATGTGTTTCAGTTAGCACAAGCCACTCTTCTCTTTGCTGTTCAACGACCAAACTGAAACATCCTCTATTCCCTCAACTCTGCCTGTTTGCAAATTCCAGCTTTTAATGTCAGCTTTACTTCATCAGTTCATACATTTCAAGGCCAACGGAGATCACTAGATCACTTAGACTGTGCTAAATATAACCCCAGCAATTGTACCAGCAGTACAATTTCACCTAGTTAAGCTCTGTAGTAAGCCAGATAACTTGTAATGGGCTCAAGCTTGTCCCAGAACATCTGTCAGTCTTGATTTGAGGATTTCAACAACTGGGGAGGTATCATTTTACTTGATGGCTCTGATAGTTAATCACCACTGCAATTAAAAAATTGCCTTATTGTAAGTTTGAATATGTCTAGCTGCAAGCTCCAGCTATTGATTCTTGTTATGCCTTTCTCCACTAGACTAAATAGTCCTTTGGTGTCCAACATTTCTCTCTGTTGTGCATAAAGTGTGCAGTTTTAGGTCAGTCAATGCCAGAATAATACAGTAAGCCTCAAAAGATGTCACATTTGAGAACAGTTATGTTGGGTTTTAGGTGGAATTGACAAGAGTGGGAGCCCTCCTCCTGGGCCCTTTGGAGGGGGTTCCCCTGTGAGTTCTGTGCCAAGGATGAAAAATAAGCAGTACTCTTGATTTCTCAGGCTTCAGGCTGTTGTTTATTTTTCTCTTATCAGAAATTCAGTATGCCCTCTACACACCAGACAGCGTACAAGAAGCAAGGCACAAAATGGAGCAATGGCACCCAGATCCAAGGTCTTGTAAAGCTGGTTTGTCCAATCACGTTCTAAAACGTACTTCATTTCTACTTTTCTACCAATAACTCTTATTAAGCTATTCATGTAACACCTATGCTACTGCTTTCTCTAACCAGTAATCTCATGCCACCAATACTACAGAAAATGGAGTTGAAGAAGAGCGAGAAGGAGATGAGACAACGCCCAAAATCATCCATCTTGCCTCCTATACACTCCTGCATTAAAATCCTAAGACCCTAAATTTCTCACCCTATGACAAGCTACATTACTACATACTACTATCTAGTTCACACACCTGTGGACTCCAACTCATCCCAAAGCCTTGGTAACTTTCTCCAGGGACGAAGGTTAAAAGCAGTGTTCTCCTGAGGATAAGGGCTTCCCAAAACAGGCAGAGAAACATTCTCTGTGCCCTGGACTCCAACAAGTTAGCCACTGATGTTTGGATGCTGTCTTTACTATGTAGGTTCTGCAAAATATACTCACAAAAGAAAACCTGGCTGTACTGTTTGACATCTAGTTAGAAACACCATCACTGAGAACATAATTATATGTTTTTTTAACCTTGCTTTCTAAGGAAAATGGGCTTTTAAAATAATACTATTTCTGTTCCTTTATCTTCTCCCCTGATTTCCCAGAGAACTTGGGAGCTGACTGAATAATTCCAGCTATAGTTGATGGTTCAGTAGAGATCACAAAGCTTTTGTGCTCCTTTAGTTTTTCATAGAAAGCAGAAGGAGGAGACAGCTCTCTTCAGTTTGTTGCTGTCCCCTCTTCCCGCACCCACCAGAGGAATAGCTGCTGCAGGTTGTTAAACTTGAGTTGGTGCCAACCAGCCCATCAGGATCTGAGTGGTTCCATTTTAGATGTGACCAAGAGCAGGATCGTTCACCAGCAGGGAGCTGTGGGACCAGTTTAAATGATGATGAGGAAAAAGGTTGGTTGGGAGGAGATACTGCAGGAGACAGCAATCACAAGGGTAAATGCTGGAATTCCTGGACTGAAGCAGGTTGGACAGGATTAGAGGGTCATAGGAGGTTTCCTGGAGGAACCTATTTTTCTTTAGTTTGTGACTCAGATTGTCACAACAAAATACATCTGTAAAAAGTCAGTGTGCTAGCTCTGAGTGTGTCAGCAAACCCCACAATATATTTGTCATGATCACAACAAAGAGTCTTTTCATAATACTCTGCAGCTTCTTATTCTAAAAGGAGTATCAGATTATTTATATGTGTAGCTTATAGCCACAAGATAAATTTTTGATGTCCAGTTGGTATGCAGCATGGTTGGAATGCATTTTTTAAAACTATTTTCACAGCTTTAATCCTGGTTTTGTGGCAGAAAAAATATAATTTGCCTTGTGCTGTCATCTTCAAAACCTATTTTTTACGCCCAAGACATAAATTTGCAAATCAAAAAATCAAGTTTTTTTGCTCTCTTATTTTTTACCTTTTCAATGTCTTTTCTCTTCTGTCAGGTTTATTTTACAGGTTTCCTTCACAACTAAAACATATGAAAAGAAAATAACCTTTCAGGACTAACTAATAAAGAAGATATCTCGGTGGGTGAAAATATATTTTAATTTAATTAACTGTGCCGTTTACTAGTTGGAATTGTCACAGCTTCTTTTTAAGAGTTTTCAGTAAATGGTTAGCCCATAGTTATGTTAGGGTATAAATAGGTGACTCTTGAGTTATTGACAGAAACTTATAATGACCTAATTTTACTTACAATTCAAAGCAGTTTTCTTTCCAAAGCCTTCTCTACTGCACACATCTCATACTGAAAAAATGGCTGATGACTTTAAACCTAAAAAAAAGTTTCTTTACTGAGGGACTCCCCTTCTGTGGGAAGAGCACACTTCACAGCATCATCTGCTATGTGTAAGAGAAAGCTAAATAAGTATGGGAACTGAGACCTGGACTCCTGGCAGATTTGCTGCATTGACTTCAAGAGCAAACCTCATACTTTGGAGTAGTATTCTTGGGGGTTCTGGAGAGAGCTAATTTCTCAAGTAGGTTTTGGGTTTTCTCTTTCTCTTTGATTCTCTAGGACCCTCATCATTCACATCACATACTGTGATTCAGAAAAACAGCGAACACTTTAAAACTATTTTTCAAGATTCTATGAAATAACTTTGAAAGGAAAATTCAGATTTGAACCTCTACTGTTAAAAATAATACATTTCTCAATTGCCAAAACCTGCAGAGAATTCCTGCAATTTTTAAGGAAGCGAATAGGAAAAATCACCCTCTATACTTAATATTGTGCATATCCTTATTCAGAGATTTTTGAGACCTCAGAACACTAAGATATACAGCGAGATATACAGCATTTTAAACTGGCTTCTATTCCCCTTAATCAGCATTAACTTCACTACCAGCTGCATCAAACTCTAGCTGTTACAGACCAATCTAAATATTTTTTTAATAATCAGTAGAAACATTTCTCTTAACTTCATTGGTGCTTGGTCTAGTCCCTAATTCAGGTACCTCCTAATTACAGACTTTCAGTGCCACAGCTAGCATGAAATAATGTGTCCCATGTTAATCCTCATTACCCAGCTTTTTCAGCCCCTGCAATGAAGAACAAATGGATTAAACTTCAGTACTGCATTTCTGAAGCAACCTCTCTTTTCAACCTGAGAACAGTCAAACAATTACACAGTTTTAAATAATACTAAAATTCTCCCTTTATTTTTTGCAAACCACTCTGTCATCTTTTTGTGGCGTGTTTAGCTTAGTCAGTACCTGGATTTGAAAAGCACCTAATTCAAGCTTCTTAGATCATTAAAATTTACATTAAACTTCTTTGCATCAGTTGCCTCTGATTGCAGCCAAAGGAGTACTGAGGGATAATGGAGCATGGTGAAGCCAGACTACATGATGGCTGATCAAGGAGCTTAGTTTAAAAAGGACATAAAACCTCCAATAAAACAAAGAGGAATTAAAATGTGACAGTGGATGAAGTAATATCATTAAGAAGAAAATGAAAGATCAATGAGGAAGACAGTGCTAATATTGATAACAGCAAAAACAGTGCTGCAATCCAATTAGTGCCTAATGAAAGATGGGACAGAGAGTGGTCAGTTTAACACACCAGTGTATAAAGCATTTATAAAGCAATTGCAAAACTATAGGCAACCAAAGGGAAGAATTAACAGGAGATGTGGACAAGGTGAAATTCAGTAGAGGGTGGAGTTACAGAAACAGGCCTGGAAGGCAATGACTGAAACAGAACTATGAATTGTGTGCTGCTCATGAAGAATAAAATAGTGGGTTACCTATCCTCTTCTATTATCTTTAATTGGCAGTATAAAACTGGAAGCATTTCCACAGTTAAAACAGAACGCCCCTAAAAAGGCATAACTGGGGGATGAATAAAGACCTCTCTTGCAGTAGTGGATCCTGCTGTTGGATGCCACTATCAGACCTGGATGATTTTTTCTGCAGAGACAAATGCTGTCCTTACGAGAAACTTTAACTTCCAAAACACTTGTTAAGCAATACATATTATTCCTAATATTAAGGTCTAATACTTCTGGTTCTAATGAGATTTTTCTTTTTTTCATTAATTGGGTCATAATATAAGAACAGGTAACCCTGTCTTGGGACTGTTTTAGTTAACTGATTCATCTATAATCTAGCTATAAGCAAAAAGATTTTGATCAACGTTCTGCAAGTTGATTGTTTAATTTTGGTGAAAATATAAACAGGAGGACTAAATCTGCACAGATTTAAATTTCCAGAGGGAAGTTTAAAAAAAATATGAAAGGACTCAGAATTTGAGTGCACAAGAGGTCCAGGGTTTCCCAAAGTCAAGGATGTTTACACTACTAAGTAACTTTATCTCAGTCAAGGGAAGAATTTTCAGGGGCAAGCTCCAGAGGAATAAGGGAGGATATTAAAAATAATTGGAGCATATTTTGAGAATAAGAAAGTCTATGAACTATGACAGAAGACTGCCAAGTTGTCAATGAACATAGAGATAAGATGAAACCACCAGAAGATGATTCAGGGAAATGGAGGAAGGGCGGAGGAAGGGCAGAAGAAGGGAGGGAGAGAAGGGAGGATACAGACTGTAATGAGGAAACATGAATACATTTGTTGGAGAAGTGTCAATATACACCTACAATATACTTCAAAAATCTGTCAGTTGTTTGAATCAATCACAAGCAATGTGATCAAGCAGAATCCGGGTGACATCTCTTCTCTGAGTAGTGGCTCGAAGAGATTCTCAAAGAAACTTTGGTGCTACTGGGATTATAGAGATGATCACTACATAGATAAGTAGCCCATTAAAAATTAAGAGCTGGAATTGATGATCAGCTTTCTCTGTGCAGCAAAATGTACAGATGCACAAAGTTATCTAGGGTATGAAAAATTACAGCCTATTGCAGAGTCACAGAAGGGCATTGTGGTACTGACTTACAAATAAAATGACAGGTGGAACTCAGCACAGATATATTCAAGATATGGAGAGAAGAAAATCATGCCTTTTAAAGAGGTAGTTATTGTACCTGTTCTGTCTGTCACCATTCCAGAAAGAGACCATAGAATTACAGCAGACATTCTTGTTAAAGGTTCTACAGAACCAGCCAAATCCAGCAGATGTGCAGATTTGGCCAGTAGCAAATTACTGGCACATGCAGCAACGGGCCTGTGACTTACAGCCTTCCCCTTCCTCATCTTTGGTCCTTTCCCTAAACAGTTTTACACAAATATTTTACACAGTCCCACAAACCCTTTCTGGAAATTCATCAGAAACTTCACACAAGTTCCCTGAAATATTCTCTAAACTCTCACATTTCCATTCCTTATCAGTTACGCTGCTCAGGGCAATTTTTAAGGCTGTGCCCAAGCAGTTCCCTTGATGGCCATCAGTGACCAAAAAGCTCTGGTCTTCATTACTGTCCCCATGATCACCTCTTCCTATTGCAATGTATGAGGGAAAGTATCGTTATATTCTTGCATTTGTTGTATATTTTTTTCTCTGTATCTCATGGCAATTATTTTAGGACACATGATACTAGGATAGAATGACATTTTCTTAAACCTATTATAGCTAATTTATGTAATTCTGTGGAAAATGAAGATTCACTTGGCTAAACTTAGAGTGAAAAATTCCTCTTGTTAGCAGCTTCCAAAGGAATTTATGCATTAAGTTAGCCTCCCAGTAGCCAAGATCAACATGTAGCTGGCATAGATTTTGTCCAGAGGGGTCAGAATACTTTAATATTCAAGACCACTGCAATTTTGGGTGTGGAATACTTTATCAGCCACTCACCTAGAACATTACTGGGACCTGGAGAAGGCAGAAGAAAATAAATAGATTTCTTTTCAAAATCCAAAATCACAGAATCATAAACCAATTTGGATTGGAAGGGACCCTTAAAGGCCATCTAGTCCAATCCCCCTGCAGTGAATAGCCAATTCAACTAAAAAGGTATGCAAAGACCAGAGAAGGATTCATGCTGAATTTCCTTATTAGACAACCAAATCAATCCCTCTTGTGAATCCCTGTTATTCTATATACAAATATGCTGCTTTTGATGTACTGTCAAGTGTATCCTTGCACACTCTGTGAACTTATTAAATTCCTTCATAGAACTGACCATAGAATTTGGCAATTTTGCTTGCTTGTTGAGCTTTTCCTGATGTTTGATTAGAATGTAAAAGAGGTCCAACCCAGTGGAAAAAAAAAAATTTAAGTACAACACTTTTAACATGCTGAATTTTAAATTTCATTTGAAGCTTGTAACTTACTGCTGAAATGTCTTTGGAAAATTTCAGTAATATTTAATACCCTGTCATTTTAATGTAAATACATTCAGCAGTCCAGTTCTGAATTGGATTTGCTTTAATTCAGTTGTTCCCTAAAATTCAGTAAAAATAAGTGCATTAATATTAGCAGTGGATGTTGACTTTTGATTTAGAAAGCAAAGCAGATTAATTGTAGTATTTAATGACAATATAAAGTATCCCTTGTACACAAACTCTTAACTATAATACTGAATTATTTGCTGACTATGCCTTATTAAAATCAAATTTTGGGCAATCTGTCACTGAAATGGAACAATATCATCCAAATATTGATGTTGGCCCAAAAGCCAGATCTTCCTCATAAATCAGCAATAGATTAGACTTCTTTCTTGAATAAAGTTGTTCTCCTATCAGGACTGGTCAATATGAACAAAACAGAGTAAACAATAACATGAGCAGTTCAACAATAGGTTGAAAGCAGCAAAAGCTTATTGCATGCACTAAGAAACTGGTAATTATAAAACTGACAGAAAAAAGAGCAATAAGAGGAGCTCAAAAGGATCTCACATTGAGCTTCTCTATTGTACCACAAGAGGTTAATAGTAATTTGCAGATGTTATTTTTCATCATAAAATATTTCATGCTTAGAGGTTGTTGTGCCCTTTCATTTTACTGATATTGTGTTTAAAAGAATGTATCTCGAAGCAAAGTGGGATGGAGGCAATAAATGTAGATTTGTAGGAAAACAACTGCAGATATATTCATGTCTACTTTAGTCTCTGCTGCTCCTTTTTTTGCTTTCAAAGATGTTTCTTTTGTGATATTTGCACTAAATCAACACAAAGCTTGTACACTGTGCACACTGCAAAGACCCATGTCTGTGTCCACAGGTGTTCACTGCCTGTAGGGTATAGAGAAAAATTGTATCTCTAATTTCACATCTAAAACTTGCAGAAAAACATATATGAAAGAGACTAATGTATAAAAAAATATTAAAGAGTGTTCCTCTCTGGTGACTGGAGAACAAACTTTCTGGGCACCTAATTGAGGGTCTAGCTGGAGTTTGTTTAAAGTGAGGTAACACCCTGAAATGCCACATCTTACAGTAACCATAGATGCATAACATGTTTGGGGGTCAATTATCTTCCAGTTGTTATGTGAAACCACTTGAAAGTTGTCTGTAGACCTAAGAAATAAGCTTTATTCCTAAAAGAAGAATAAATATGACTACTCCAACGTGTGTTACCTAAATATTGTGCCAGACACAATAAGGGAATGTCTCTTGCTCTTTTATTCACAGATTTTTTTTTCTTGCGGGAGGAAAGCTAGTAAAATCACAGCAAGACCTAGAACTGTCAGGCAAAAGTTGGTGTTTGTTTTCACGTACCCTAAAATCTCAGTGTGATAAGAACATCTCTGCAGAAACATTTACATCTTTGCACTGAAGGCAGCTGGGGACATTCCAGACATTCTGAGACTTGAGACTTGCATTTGTGAGAGGAGGCTCCTTTTTGAATGCTAGCAGGTTTTTCATTTATTTAATACACCATTTATTTAAGGCAAGTTGCACTGGAAGGAGAGACCACTGCCCATTTCACCCACTGAACTGGTTCTGTATGACCTCTACTTGATCTGGGATTGGAATTAGGATTGTAATTCTAAAAAACTACATAAAACTTTGTGAGTTAAAGCAAATTAATAGTATGTTTTATTATTTTCTAATTAAAAATTAACTGCTATGAGAGGAAGAACATTGTTTAAATGATGGACAGAGCTTGGAAGAAAAAGCAGCCCAAAATTACCACCAGACTGATAATTAAAATGTCTAGTGATAAGGAGGTTTATCATTATTTTGAGAGGCTTTAGTGGATGTCATGAAAATTATCATGGAGCTGTGTCATACTGACAAATGTGAGACTTTGACCTCCACAGAATCTGAGCTTGTGTTTTATTTCACAGCAGCTCATTCTCTTCTCCCACTGTTCCAGTTATATTTCTCAACCCCTTGCTGTGATATCTTTTTCACCTTGAATAAAATACAGGTGTTTTCTGCCTGCATTCAGAATACCCCTTTGCATAACAAACCTCCATGCAGCCCTTCTTGTTCCTTTGCACTACAGTAATAGCTTTTCCTCCTTGTTTCAGCTCATAGTTTCATCTTTTGATCTTATCTGTTATGTTTAAGATAGAGTTCATTATTAACAATTCCAGACCAAGAGCCTTTAACAGAGTTTTGAAGCGACTTCAAAACTCTCACAGAAGTTTAACTCGTGTATGCTTGTGTTGTCATTTTGGTTTTATTATATTCTGGGGAGAGAAGAGGAGAGTTTGATGCCTATTATGTACTTGTGATTATTTCTTATTAAAAAATAAATAAAAAAATCTCACCAGGAGAGATTACTAGAACAACTACAATAATGACTGTTCATTCAATAATAACTATCTTCCATAGTTATGCCATTTTTTTTTGTGCTGATGTAAAAGCTTGACATTAGTACACTTTCAGTTCAACACCTTGATTATTTTGGTGTTAATAAAATCTTAATTTTTAGACAAATATCTTTAAATATTTTCCTCAAATCTGACTCATATACATCGATTGCCTCTCATTAAAACTGCTGCTAAGCAATCTGCATCTTAAAAATAAGACAGGTTTATTAATTTAGACTCATATAAAAGTCCTTTTGAGGCTAACAGAATGCTCACCTATGTTTTTCTGTTCATTTTGTGATTACCAAAGCCTATAGGAATCATGCACAACGTGGGTGTGGAAACACAAATATTTAATCCAGCAATGACAGTGTAATCTCTATGCAAATGTCTTCCTGTCATTCTCTTCTATGAAACACAGAAGACTGAAAAACCCAAATTATTATGGCTAGCTCATGATAATCACCTTATACAGCACTTCCCACCGGAATTCCTTAGGAAATCACTAATTGAAATCAATGGGGCTTTTGAAGGTGTAAGAAATTAGTCAGGAGGAGCAAGGACTTTGCAGGTTACACTTTAGCTTCTCTGAAATGATACTGTTTCTTGGTAGCTCCTCTGAATAATTTACTTAGAGAAAGGTTTCCTTCATCTGAAAATGTGAAGTCTATCTGTTTTTCTTGTGGTGTCATAGTTATTACCTTTCCAGTGCCTGTTGATCTTGTTGATTGAATACATACCTGTTATTCTTCTTAATGGTGGGAGGTTTTTTTGCTTTGCAAGACAGATTTGGTTTTCAGAAGCTCCCACTTTGGCTAACTGTTTGCAAATCAGCTTTCATTGTGACTTTTATATTCCTCTGAATTTTCACATCCTTATTTAATTTCCTTCTGCCTCTGTCTTTTGCATTAAATTTTAGTATCAAGACAATAGCTATGTTCAGTGTTCATCAGTATAGTAGTCCTTGAATCTATTCCTGTTTACTGATTAAGACTGATATTGATATAGAAATTGATTCATGAAGCATTTGAGCTGAACTTTCTCACCTTGAGTAGAAGGTATGTTTTTTATGCAAAATACTGACCTATTTAATTCTGTTTTGCCTTGTCAGTAACTGCAGCAGCTGTTGCTAGCCTGTCTTCAGAGGCCTTTATCTATTCTATTTATTTATCTAAAATTTGGGTTTTTTTCTTCCATTACACACATGGCTCTTATGTGATAAATAAGCAAAAGAACATGTTTGGTTACACATCTTGAGTACTGTAAAGAGTATGAAACATGAATATTCTTGACACAGAAGTCAGAGTTGAATCTTTGGTCTGAAAATTGAGAAGATTTGGAAGCTGAGTCTTTACTCCTGTCATCTCTCATACAAGAGTTGCAGGGTCAGGAGGGGAAGAGGAATTCTTATTCATGGAAGAGTCTCAATTTCTTTGGAGAAAAGACTGGGAGGACAGCTATAAACACAACTGCACAACCTGAGCTGTAATTCTGCAGCCATGAAAGACCATGTGGATGGTAAAGCTATAGTCTTGCAAAAGGAGGGAAGCAGAGCTTGAGAAAACAGTATGTGGATCTCTAAGACATTATGTTTTCTCCTGGAGATCAGTGTCCTGTGTCCTGAGAGACATATGTGCCTTGTCCGAGAGAATAGTGTGCAAGAGACATAATTTCACTTAAGCTATGATGATGAATAGGTACATGATGAAAGAGATTATTTGATAGCGCTTTATTAGCATGCTAATTTGGTCATAAATCATCTGCCAGGTTTTGTACAGCTGTCATAGATGGCAAAAAGTGTCTCTAGTTTTAGTATCTTGATACCAAAAATGCTGTGCTAGCTGCAGTCTTCCCATGGCTTTCTCTACCACCTGGAAAAGGCATTATGAACAGTTTAACTGTGTTTTTTTTATATATATCATAGAGTCACCGAATTATAGAATGATTTGGGTTTGAAGACACCTCAAAGATCATCTGCTTTCAGCCCCCCTCCCATGGGCAGGGACAATTTCCGCTAGGTATCATTAAAAAAGGAGTTCCATCCCTCTGTTCAAGAGAACTATAAAAATTAACAAACTTTCAAAAGGAAAATTAAGGCAGAAAGAGGACCTTCTGTCCAGGAAGAAACTGTTTATCAGACAGCTCAAAGTGTTTGGCACTCCATGCACTACAGTACCTCAGAAGCATAGGCAATCTCATGACTAAAGATAACGCTTTATCAAAGACATCTACTTAATGAACATTTTAATGTGTATTTATGACAATCATTTCCACATTTGTTCCATTTTTTTCTTGTCCTTACTAGCTAATTCTTTTTCTAAACTATCTCCTTAACTGGTGTATGTTCTAGTTCAAATTCTCTAAAGAAAATCTTTCTTCAGATGTTGCTCAGACACCAGCTTATCTGCCTCTGCCTTTGGACTGTGATCTGTCAGCACCAGCACACACTAGCATTGCACCTGATTATTGGAGAACACTTGGTTTTATTGTGATAATTCCTTTCTAATTGCCCTTATCAGGACAGGGCATAGAGAATTCCCACTCCACTTGTAACCCAAAGATCTTATTATCCTCTCTTCAGTCAAATGTAATTTTGTTTTCACTGCCTTTCTCAGGTCACATAAATGAGAAAGAAAGTTCCCCTTTTCGTTATACTTGAAGTTTTGCCTCTGCTTCTTGAGGCAGGCCATATGTGAAAAAAAAATTAAACTATCATTAGGCTTGTGGGGAAGATGCTGAAGAGGATAAAACCTCTTTTTCACCTTCCAATACTTGAAGGAGATTTGTAAGAGAGATGAGGACAGACTTTTTAACAGAACAGTGATAGGACAAGGGTAATGTTTTTAAACCAAAGGATGGTAGATTAGGTATAAGAAATTTATTTTGTGATCAAGGTGGTGAAACATGCTGCCCAGAGAGTTGGTAGATGCCTGTGTTGGTTCTGGCTGGAGTACAGTTAATTTTCTTCAGAGTGGCTAAAATGGGGCTGTGTTTTGTACTTTTGCTGAGCACAGAGTTGATAACACATAGGGGGTTTTTGGTACTGCTGAGCAGGGCTTGCACAGAGCCGAGGCCCGCTCTGCTTTCATGCAGCCGCACTGGCAAGGAAGTTGGGGGTGCTTGGGAGACTGGGAAGAGACACAGCTAGGACAGATGATCCCAACTGGCCAAAGGGATATTCCAGACCATGTGACATCCTGCTCAGTACATAAAGTGGGGGAAGGAGGAAGGGGGGACATTTGTGCTGATGGCATTTGTCTTCCCAAGCAACCATCACAGGTGGTGGGGCCCTGCTCTCCTGGACATGGATGAACACTGGCCTGCCCATGAGGAGCACTGAATTAACTCCTTGCTTTGCTTTCCTTTTCCCTATTAAAATGTCTTTATCTCAACCCACGAGTTTTCTCTCTTTTACCCTTCCAACTCTCCCTGGTTCTGTGGGTGGGGGAGTGAGCAAGAAACTGCTGGCTGGGGTTAAACCACTGCAATGTCCCATCCCTGGAACCATTCAGAGTCAGACTGGATGGTGCTCTGAGCAACTTGATTTAGCAGAAGATGTCTCTGCTTATTGCAGGGGGCTTGGATTAGATGACCTCTAAAGGTCTCTTTCAACACAAACCGTTCTGTGATCCTATTACTTCTTTTCTTTAACCACGTGGAGGGTGTCTGACTCCCTGCCTTACCACCAGGAACCCCAGTTGCTGGAGGTCGCATTGATTCTTCAAAGAGCACTTTAACCTTTTGGGTCAGTGCTGGCAATGTGCTCCACCTTGAAGAAGGGAGTGCATGGGGAAGCCCTTTGAAAGAGAAAGCAAACTGAAGCTTAACTCTGTGGGATTAAATATTTCTTGATACAATTTATACCAGTATTGCCAAAAAGAAAGATTGCTTTCCACAGCAATTTCAAAAGGACTGGAGTCACTAGGGAAGGGGTACCTTCAGAAGAAAAGTCCTTTGTTTAATTTTCAGCTGTTATAAATTTCAGCTTATTTAATGTGTTTGAAGCAACTTTAAATTTTTTTTCTACAGAACAAAAGAAAATAACATGGGATTAATATGGAGCAAATTAATTTACATCTTTTGCTGTTTTGCTTTAGTTGTGGGGGAAAGAAAATATTCTTTTGCCTCTTGAGAACTGTCGTGGTTTGAAAGGGGGTTGGATTAGGAAGTGAGGTTTTTTGGACACCTTTTTTGTAGTTCTATCCTACAGTATCCAACTTCCTCTTATGTGAGGTAGAAATTGGATTAACAGTAGTAATTGAAAACAATGACGTGAATTTGGAAAGAGTCTTGCAATCTTACTTTGAAACTTTTAAATACCAACAATTTAGGAGTCATCAAAAGCTGACAATCAAAATTCATTTTTGCTTCGTGTAGCCTATGTTGCATCTCTAACATTTTTAAAGATAAAAGATAAAAGTATGACTGAACTTGAAAATATTTGAAATATATCAAATATTTGAATATTTGAAAACTAATGTGACTTAGTGACTCAACTTTCTAAATGTCAGCAGAGTGAAGAGAGTGAATTTCTTCCCACTCTGGAAATTTTGAAGGAGAAAATAAAACAGATTAAGGAATGGTGGCCTACTGTTCTGTGTACTGAACACTTCCAAGGCACACTGTTTGGTATCACACTCCAGAAAGAGGAATCAAGTATTACTTTTGCAGTAAACAGAAATTGTAAAAATGTTCAGCAGAGGTGGAATATGTCTTCAATCCAATGAGATAATTTATGCAGCATTTCATAATGCACATTTTAAAAACTTCTGTATGAAAATCTCAGTCCCAAAAGTAAACATCATCTAATATATCAGCTCAAATAGCTGTGTGGATTTCTGTCTTTTATGAGGACTATTAGGGGAAAGATCTGCACCTCAGAGACAAGTGTATGTGTTACTGGAAAAATTTCATACAAGAAGGTAAGACTGCTTCAACACGTCAAAAATAAGATGACTGTTTTCAGATCTCTTTTTATAATTTTCCACCTAGTGAAGCCACTGCAGGTAATACATCCACCCGCTCCTTTCCAGCCCTTTCTCTCCAAGACAACTTTTACTCAACGATGTGCAGCACTTCTTCCAAAAGGGTTTCACACACCATATCTTCTCCCTCAAAGCCAGCATCCTCATTGCAGTTCCTGAATTTCCATCCCCAAACACTTTCTTCTCTGTATTTTTCCTGACCACCTTTCCTTCCCCACTGTTGATGCTCCCTCCTCTCTGCTAGGGCAAAACTTGTGTCTGGGTATTTTTCTTTCTCTGATAAGGACTGTCTGTATGGTTTAGAGGAGGTGTTATCCAACAAGGCATCAACACCTGTAGTCAGCTGTGGTCAGCAAGGGCCTTGGACAGAGCTGCTTTGTGGTTAGGAGACATGGAGCTTATGCTGACCTAGAAGAGTTGTAGGTCTGCTCCAGGTAAGCTGTACTCTGTCATCCTGCTTTAGAGGGCTGGCTGTGGTCTGAGAGACAGAGAAGACGTTGGAAATTATTGCCATCCTTCCTTTTTTTTTTTTATTAATGCCCACCAGCACCTTCCTAAATCAATAGTTTTTAGTGATTTAAGCCTGTCAAGTGTGTGGGTCTTCAAAGTTATGGAAGAACAGAGCAATATCATCAATTTTAGCATGCGGCCTCATAGACTCACATACAGACAGACTTGGATTAAAAAGATATTTTTCTGAAAACATTGGTTTTTGCATAAATGAACTATTAAATCACTTGAAAACTTAATCAGTCTTATCTTAGCCAGCTATTTATTTTGCAGGGTGATGCCAGAGAGAATTAACTAGAACCATATATACCTCTGTAAATGTCATTGATAGCGCTCCTGCTGAAATATTTGTTTCAATCTGTTACTGGGCCTATAGAAATCCTAGTTTAAAAGGATGTTGATAAAATTATTTGGAATTAATTATTTCAAATGAAATAGAAATTATAATTTTGGGAGGGATGAAATATTATGTACAACAGCATCAAACTATTCTATAGAGTGTGTTTTTCAAAGTTATATTTGTTATTCAGAAAAATCAAAGACATAAGACAGGATCAAAGTAATACTTCAGCATGACACAGAAGGAGGGCAGTGGGAAGAGAATCAAATATTCTGACCTACTTCAAGGCCCCTGGCTTTATATTTTGCCTGAATGCACTAACAAAACAATATCACATTTCTAAAACCCAACATATTTTGGGGTAGCTTAAATCAATGTTCATACTGGTTGAGAATGTGATTTTCTGAAACCATGTATATATGTAGAGCTGTTATAGTCACAGAAACACAGGAGAATTTAGGATGTCGGGGGATCATCTCTCCAACCTCCCATTCAAAGCAGGGCTTTGATGTTCTATGAGGTTGCTTTTACATTCAAATTCCATAAGGGAGGATCTTAACAACAAAAGACAAAATTCTGGCCTAATAGTGCTGAAATCATATCTATATTGATTTATGTCTGTTGTGAATAAGCACATGGATATGAGATGGTCATGGAAGTATTTTCTTTTGCACTGATGTCTTTATTGCAACCAGTATTGCTGATTAATTAATTACTGTGTCAGCCAATATTCAGGATCCAGTATATAAATGCATACTTACACTGTGATGCCTTGAAAATAATACTGGTGTTACCATTTGCTGACTGTTACACTTGTGGGCATTATCCCTATTATAGTTGTATTATCTGTAAGCATATTGTTATTCCTTGTTTCTCACACAAAATCAAAAATGAATTAATGTTGTTCTTCAGAAAAATAAGGGAAAAACATTTATGTAAATTACACTAAAATCTGCAGAACTAAGAGAACTTTTCAGTAAGTTTCAACTTCCCTAGGCTTATGGCAAGGATACAGTTTCATAGTTGTTTTAGAGAGCTATAAAGAAAGCCATCCTTCCTTTTTTTTAATTTTCCTGTATGATGGAAGCACAAGTCATGCATTATTCTGTTTGGGCCCTGCTGATCCCACAGAAATTAGTTTTTCTTTTCAGTCTTGGCTAGAGCTTTTCTGATAGCTGACAAGAAAAAAAAAATATTAAATTGTTTAATGTGAGAAGAGGACAAAAATAAAATAAATATATTTCAATAGCTGCATTTGATAAGATCTTGTTTTCTCTGTGCTAATACACATATAATTCCCTCTCCCAGCTTTTCCAAATACAGCTATCAATATTCTCTTGATCTGACCATAATACTTTTACACCTTGAATCCTTGCATTGATCCCATTATTTTGTTGCTGACTCCAGGGTATTCCTAAATTCTAGTGAAAGTCTTATTGATAATTTGAATTTTTCACTCTCATCTCAAGTCCCTAGTCTTTCACATTTTTCTGTAGATGGAAAACTTCCTTTTATGCAAAGTGCTGGCCTGGCTGAACCAGCTGCTCTTCTGTTTCCCTTAAAAACTAGGCATAAAAAGGAGCAGACGAGAGACTCAGTCCTTACTTTGGTCTTTCCACTTATTTTCACAAAGTGCAAGTTCTTTGGCAAGAGATTTGGGTGTGTAACTTTTCGTATTTTAAGATCCATTCAAATTTTAAGATAGAGTATATTCTTATTATAGGATTCAAATGAGGCAAAAGTTACTTCAATATGATTTGATTTTAAATCTGGTTTTGTGGTAAACCATTTCCTTCTCACTATGGAATATGGAAGTTCTGACAATTCCAATCACCTATTATGGAAGCAGGAGATTTTGTCTGGGGTATTTGGTTTGGTTGGTCGGGTTTTGGTTTTTGTTTTTGTTGTTGGTTTGGTTTGGTGTTTTCTTTTTTTTAATGAGGAAAATTCAACCTCTTGTCATCAAGTCAAGCATTTTGCACTTTGACTTCTACAAGCAAGAAATATCTAGGCTGGAAATTATATAATTTTTATAAATAATTTTGTTTTGTTCATTAAACATAAACTTCTTCCTTTCTAGTCATGCCAATGAATGTTGCAAGGGGTTATCATGCAGCTTGAGCCATGTCCTGTTTTCTTTTTTAGGGGAAAGGACAAGGTATCAAGGTTCCAAACTGGGAAGACAAGCTAATAAGAAAATTGTCTGTTACAAATGTTCCTAGAATAGGAGTTGCTTCTTGTTTAACCAGCTGGCCATGTTTAATGAAATTTCCACGGAGTTGTTCCTGCAATATATTCTTGAATCTATTTCTTTAATCAGTCCCTTACCAAAAAAAGCATTCCACTATGACATTCAACACTGCAACAAAACCCCCCCAAAGTGGGACAAGAACTAAATAAATTTATTTTCACCTGTTGAAACTGCTGCTTTTTCTTTTACTGGCAATCTTCCAAGCTCAATAATGATTAGTGAATTAGTGTGTAGCAAACATTTGTGGTATACAAACTTTCTTCAGCTGTTTCCAAATCTAAAATGAATGCAATCACCAAGAGGTTTGCATCTCCCTAATTAGTTTCTCCAGAATGGCTAATTTGATTTCTGCATCCACAGGCTTGACTGTCAGATACGAAACAGTCAAAGTCACCGAAAACTTGAGCAGGTGACCATCCAGGTCTCACCCCACTGCTTGAACTGCCAACTCTCTATGTCCGTGTCACCAGAGCAGTGCAATGGTTGTATTGCTGCTACTGTTAACAGCATTTTAGCACTTGTTGTGCCTCGTTCTTCACAGCTGCAGGGATGGAGAGAACTGATAAGCATCAGGAACTTCACCTCAGTGCTCTCCTCATGCCCCCTTTCCATTTCCTATATTTTGAAAACTTCCCAAAGATGTCACATAGATCTCAGTATGCTCCTGCTCCAGGTCAGGAGGTTCTTGAATCCTTCACTCCCTTTTCTGTTTTAGCTATCTCCAGTGGTCCTTCCAGAGATGACATTTTTCTGTCCTCCCCCTTACCTGTATGTACCACTGCAAAAAAACTACCCCTGGAGAATCTGCAGGCATCACCAGTCCTCCTGTCCACTTGACACTAGCAACACAGAAAAGTCTAGATTTGAGAGTTGGAACTATTTTTTCAACAGTGTTTATGGAGTCCATCTCCCAGTTCGCCTTTTCAATTTGCCTGATGTCTAAACATTGCCTCTAATTGTTAAATTTATCAGATGGGGTGTTGGAACAGACCATTAATACTGTTTGGTTTCAGTTTCTTGACCAAGTGTATAATGTCTTTTCTTCTGATGCTGTGGAGTGAAACATAAAAACAGACTTGACAGGCAAGCCACTTTATTTCATGAGGAAGTCTTGGTGGAGAAATTACAACAATGCATTATTTGTCGTTCAGATTTTAGGCACATGCCAAAAATATCATTCTGGTGCTACAGAATGATACTTTTACTCCATTTTGTACAACTAAGAGTGAGATCTTGCATCTCTGACTTGTTCAGCAGACTTATGAGCAGGTGTGATACTTTTGTCAAAACTTGTATTTATTTGAGAGGAGCAAAAGCTGACATATTTCTCCTACAAAAATTTTGTAGCATTTTGTTTCTACATCTCTCCTTATGTGAAATTAAAGGCAGAATGTTTTATTGGTGTGTAGGAGTTATACATTTGACGTACTTCCATATTGTGTGTTATCCATTTCTGTATGGCATATAAGAAAATGCAAGGCAATCTACATGTCAAAAATATTCTATTAAGCCTTGAGGCACTTATGGGGGACATTAAATGACCCTGGTGTACATAAGCATTGTATTTCTGGCCAAGTGACAATTAAAACGCCATGTATTTCATACAGTGACTCATAAGACCTACATAAGTATTTTTTTGATGTGTCCCTACTGTATTTTTTTTTTAGTCATGTAAGGAATTTTATGTAATGCAAGGAGCACTGATATAACTCATTGCCAAGTACCCCCTTTTTTTTTCTACTCTTTTTCTACTATTTTCTACTCTTGTTGATTTCTTTGTTGTCATTATTAAGAATTTTCATTCCATAAATGGGAAAAAATGCACCTACCAGGAATATCAATAATATGTTGCGGGTCAAGGACATTTTATTCAGTACTACAAACCATGATGTTCACAATTTCTTTGTTCTTCACCATACAATTTTAATAAAGGGAGTCGTGGGTATTTTTTTACTAGGTTCTTTTTATTTATCATCTAGCACATTTCCAAGCTTCAAGAGACTTATTTTTTATTAAATAAAAGCAGAGGTTCTTAAAGAATCATGTGACTTCAAAGCAAGGACTTAATATAAAATATTTACTTTTTTTTCAAGGCTCGCTGTAAATATACAAGAGGCAGAAATATTTATTTTCCCAGTAAAAGACTTTCTGCTGTGAAAAGGACAAAAAGTTGACCAAAATTAAAATGTCTTAGTTTACATTCAGATTATTGCATCCATACATAATCACAGTAGCTCTAAGGAGATTAGTGATATAAGAGTAACTATGATTTGGTACTCTAATGAGGTTTTGTTATCTTCAAAACTACTCCTATAATAATATCTTCTAATATAATTATGTCTGATGATGTCATGATAACAGAATCATAGAATCCTAGAATGGTTTGGGTTGAAAGGGGGCCTTAAAGATCATTCAGTTCTAACCCCCATGCCATGGCAGGGACACCTTCTGCTGACCAGGTTGATCAGAGCCACATCCAACCTGACCATAAACATTTCCAGGGATGGGGCATCCACAGCTTCTCTAGGCAACCTGTTCCAGTGCCTCACCACCCTCACAGTGAAGATTTTTTTCCCAATATCTAACCTAAACCCACTCTCTTTAAATTTGAACCCATTTCCCCTTATCCTGTCACTACATGTCCTTGTAAATAGTCTTGCCCCCTCTTTCCTGTAAGTACCCTCCAGGCAGTGATCTCTTTGCTAGGGAAATGCTTAAAAAGTGCCATTATCAGTTTGTATGTATGACTGGTACAAAGACATCAAGGCACCTGCTGAGGCCTCTGACAGAATTCAGTGGACATCCTGATGGGAGAACTTGGCAGAAAAATGTATTTACCGAATGAAGCAGAAGTCTAATTTAGTCCAGTACCCAGGGATGGTCTTTTGATTTCTAGCAGTCTGAAGCCCAAGGAGTTGCTGAACTTCATACATCATGTGGCATTCTTATCTTTCAGGCATTCTTTCTTCCATGAATATTTCAAAGGTTTTTTTGAACCAATATTAACTAGCAGCATCTCCTGCACGCATAACTGTGCACTATCAGTAAGAATACTTCCCAAGCAGTAACTATATTTCATATATTTTATTTCTTGTTGTGAAGATGATAACTAGCTGTTCCTTATTGCCTGCACCTGTGTCACTCATAAGTGTTTTATTCTCCTTTATTTTCTCTTTTTCCATGCCAAAGAGCCATTGTTGAGTATTTCATTGTTTGTCTCTATATTATCCCTGCTGCCCTTCCTGGTTTAATTTACAATTTTACTATGCACATTCTGAGATGCATAGACCAGCAATGCATAGAGTATTCAAGATGCTGTGGGCCTTACACAGCCTTAAGATAGTTTTTTACTCATTTCTTCCCAGCTTCTACATGTTGTTTGCACTGCTTAGTTCTGATCAGCACTGAATTGGCATTTTCATCAAAATACTTAATCCACAAGAGTCCATTCTTGAGCTGCACCAGTTAGTGCAAAAGATTAACTTCTTTAGTCTTCAAAATCAAGATTGTTTCTTCACTGTGCACATTATTTATCTATACAGACTACAATACTAGCATAGAAATAGAGTTTAGTTTCACTTCCCAGCTTCTTTTTATTGAAGGATATATCAATCTTTTTTTTTTTTTTCTCATTTATCCTGTTGTATTCTTCTGCTTTCACCTCAAATAGAGGTTGTTTAGGGAGGAAAAGACAGTGCCATGTGAAACCTTGCAGGTGACAAGTAGGGTGGCATTGTTTCCAGATGCAGTACTGCCTATTGCAGAAGGACCAAAATCTTACAGGCAGGTCAAATACACGCACACCACAACACAATGCACTCCAGCAACTTACCAAATGCGAGGTGTGAAAAAATCTATGTCATTTCCATCCATCAGAATTGACTCTTACAAAGATCTCATAAAGCATGCAAAACAGAGAATTACCATTTTATTATGAAACAATCACTTGTCTTGCTGATCCTCAAGGGAGAGATATCAAGCACCTCCAGAAAGACAGGCATAAGAAAGCTTCAACTGTATGAGATACTAAAAATCCTAGACTGGAGAGGAATATTAGTCTTAAACCACATTGTAATCTTCCTCCCTGCTCTTGACAGCCCTTCCATTTACCACTGGTGATAAATACCCTGTCTGGCTCGCTTATCTATAGGAGATAATCTGTTTCTCACCTTTTCCTGCTACTGTTCTCTGCTAGTCCTACCCCGTGCATAATACAGCTACCTTTTCCCTTTGGTGGCTGATCTAACGTTGCCTAGTTAAATTCAAAGCAGTTTTTCTCGGCTTATAAGTGACTTTGAAATTTTTGGTTTCAGGGCCTTTGAAACCCAAAGCTTGTCTATTATTTTCTAAATTGACCAGTAAGTTCAGACCTTTTCCCACAGACCCTTACCACCCTACAGTCTTGAAGGTAATCTGTTAATTAGTCTCCTTCCAAATGGGTGATTGCTTCAGAAGGCACTAACCTTTGAGTGCCCCATCTCCAGGCTCCCGTTAATATTCAAAGTAAGGAGCGCTGATTGCTAAAAAACCCGCAAAGGTCATTAAGCAAATCAGTTACTGGTACTAACTAATTGCACTGCACAGTTTCAAGGGTACATGTGGGTGTGGGGGTGTTCACACTTCTTCCTCATGTATTTTTATAAAAAGTAATTTTAAAGGAAACATCCAAACATTCTGTTAATTTTTTTTTTTGTGTCTTACAATAACATAGTAATTATTCTATTTTCTGAAGGATTCCTATTAGCTGTGGCTGAGTTTTACTTGCTTAAAGGGCATTTATTTCTGTATGAACGGCATCCTGGCTGCATGGATACTCCCTGCAGACTGTGTGACAAAGATTCTTTTCTTTCAAGGATGATTATTTCTGTTCCTTCTTTAGCTTGATATTTTTGCATCATAATGAAACACAGTGTTCAAAACAAACTAATCTTATCTCCAGCACACCTCTCCCTGCTACTAATACTATAGATTAATTTTGGCATACGCTATTAGAAGATATGCTCAGAGAACTTGTGTTCTTTAGGATCAGTGCCAGAAGGCAGGAAATGGGCCTCTGAGACATGTTTAACTTCACAGAATTTTCAATTTCACCAGCTTTGACGGCCTTTTGTTTACATGATTTCACAAAGAAATCCAGCTCAGAGTGACATTTTCTGGCTGGGAATATTGAAATGTTTCCTGTGTAGACTGACATTTTGAAAGCTGAGGAATGGCTCATAAGTATCAGAAGAAATCAGACAGTATAGCAAGCTCGGGTAGGAGCTCTCCAATGCAGTCTGGTGATAAATCAAATTTAATTTTTAGCCCACACATCAAACCTCAGGTCACTGTTAGTGTTCAATCTATGACAAAGATAGTTTTCTCCTTCGTTTTCACTCTTCTGACTGGCAGTGCAAAACAAAACCAAGCGCTGCCAAGAGCATCGGAGAAAAGACGGAAAATTGCACAATTGAAAAAGTGTTCAGATTGTAGCAAGAACACTAAGGTGATAAAAACATGGAAAAATAAAAACTAAAGTTTAAGAGGTTTTGTTGTAAGTTATCTGGTACTTCTAAAAGATGCTGAAATATAACTACAAAAAATTAGAAAATGCAGCTCCTCAACACACCCTTTCAGGGAATTTTTTATGCTAAGATAAAGTAAATCTCTATGAAGGAAATAGAGAAATTAGGTCTGAATTAAGGTGCAGATGCACAGAGTGGAAGAGCTTGGCTGAAAAGAAGTCACACTTTTAGGCAGAAACTGGAAACAACTGAACAGTAGACATAAATAGTCTCCTGTCAAGTAAGATGATAGTGAGCAATCGTGTCCTTTGAAAAATATCGCAGCAAGAATGGATATTGTAAAAGGTTTGCTCAGTTATGTGAAAGAAACAGAGGAGCACAGAGTTGGCAATATTGCTGGAAGAAACAGCTTTTTTTTTTCTATTTGAGATATTTGAAAACTCAGAAATGTCACAAGTGTGCAGAGGATGGCAAATCAGGCCATGTTAGCACTTCAGAATGAAACTGTGGTAACTTAAAATTCATTAACAGTCTACTTTCCCAAAAATAAATTCCTCGACTTTTAGCAACCATTATCATTAGCTATTCACAGCACTCGGTCCTCAATAGCCATATCCTAAATTAGCTGCGAGTTGACAGCAACAGGGACTTATGTCTTACAGTTAGCCTTGATGACTAACTTGGTGCTCTTAGTTGGTCCTTGGTGGTCTGAGCTGGTGAAACATATCACTGTGGCAGATGTCTCCAAGTGCTGTGCTGAACCACACATATGCTGCCACAGGTTTTTTTCTCTGCAGGCAAGCAAATGTTTGGCTTAGGGGTGCAAAACAGCTATCTTGTTGCTGTTACTTGCTGTTGGAAAGCAATGGTTATTAGAAGAAGACAAAAGTTTCTTTATCTTGTTAGAGGGAGTATTTAAGACAGTAAACATTTAAGAAAAGAGTTGCTCCTTGAGGTACCACAGACTAGAGTTCAGCTGAGACTGGTGAATGAGAAGATGATCTAAATGTCATTAGATTGCCTAGCATAAATATTGTAGGTGTACATGTAAAAGAAGGTACATCCAGAATGTGCCACACAGGAATTACTGATATCCTTTCTATCGATACAGTAACCTGAAAGTCTCTGGACAACTTCCACTGTTTTACCAAGGGCTGAAGAGAACAGACTACCAGGGTCAGTTGTTCTGTCAGGGAAAAGAATAAATGAAGCATGACATAGGTTTTTCTTATTTTCAAAGGTTCATTCTTCTGGTGATAAAGTTAAATACTTCAGTGACTTTAACTTAGAAGATATAAATTATGCATGTATTGATTGTAAAGTAGCTGATATAAGCAGGTTTTAGACATTTGATTTGGCTGACCCATGTCAAGGTATATCTGAAATTGTGCTTGCTGCAAATGCCTGTAATTTGTTTTGATCCCCCTTTCTGGAAGTTATTACAGTTTTTGGAGCCCCTCATCTGACATTAGCTTTAACTTCTAGCATTCCAAAAATGTCTTTTTCGCTTGAACAAATGGATTTGCAGAGCAAAGGGATATTTGTAATTATTTTTGTTTATTTGCTTGTTTGAACTGCTTTTCTCTATTTTCTATATGTTGAAATTTTAGTGCATTAAAATAAGCTCATTTGTGCATATAGGAAGACCTAGTGGAAAGGTTTCAAGCCCTTGTTCATGCTGAATAGTACTAAAAGACAGTAACTCTAGTTCAAAACTGACAACTTAGTGAAAGTGTATCTTGACAACTCACAGAAGTGCAGGTTCTCATTATTTGTTTTGGACATTAATAAAGTTGGGGCTTTTTGAGAGGGATTAAGCTGATCTGATTGTAGGATTTATCTTGTGAAAATGTTCTTTTTCTTTTGAAATTTTTCACTTTTTCACTTTCCTAGGTGCCTGTTAGCATATACAACATGAGAAATAGAGAGGCATTCCTCATTTAAAAGCTCTTTTGCAAATTGAGGAACCTTAATCCTTTCTCTGGACATTCCTGGTAAGCCTTTCTACTCATCCCTCCAACATTATGTGCCTTTGTTTTGATCAGTCATAAGGTTTTTGTGAGGTGTCTGCACCAAGGAGATATACTGAGGAAAAATGAATCTTTCTGCTTCATTCTCCATTCCTTGTCTAATAATTCCTACCTGTGTTTTTACAGTTTTGCTTATCATTTAGCTCACATTTTCAGTTAACCATTTACAAAGACTACTAGCTCTTCCTCCAAAGTGGTAAAATTCAATTTGCAACCAATTATTATGTATATTTATTTACTGAGTTTTTCACTTCATTTTTCATCTTTTGCATTTTCAACACTGAATGAATCTGTCATTTTATTGCCAGTCAGACAGAATTATAAGATCATCAAGCAAATCTTATAGACAGTTCAAATTTTTATTATCCTGAATTATTGTCTTTTATCATAAAACTTGCTCATGACATTATTTCATTTTCTTTCTTCATAGTTGTTAAGGATATCTTTAAAAATGTAGGCTGCAGAATAAATCTCTTGGACATCCTCTTGGTAGCCGCCCACAAAGATGATAATTTGCAATAAATATATGTGTAGCCTTTATCATCTTGCTCCTACCAGTGAAAGAACCTTTGAGGGACAATTCCTTTCTTATACCCACGTACCTTCTTAAAGAGAATCTGGGGAAGAACTTTCTTGAAAACAGAAATCGTATGCAGTTGTTTACTCCCTTTTTCACGCATTTATGGACTTCACAGAACTTTAACAGATTTGTGCACTTGGCCTCCTGCTCCAAACATTTTGTTGTATCCTTTAAAGGCTATAATAATTACCCATGTATACACATTCAAGCTCAAAATATCCTGTCAGTCATAGGACACCTCCAAAAGTTCATTTTAAAGTCTGATGGTATGTTTGTCACCTTCCATCCTTTGGCAAAGGTTGCATATCACAGTTAGCATTTCAGCAATGTAACACTTTAATTACTTCAGAATAGTCTTATCTAAGCATTTTTCTTCCCCAAGTTTCCTTCTTCTCATACTTCAGCTTAAGTCTACTTGTCCTTCCTTCCTTCCTTCCTTCCTTCCTTCCTTCCTTCCTTCCTTCCTTCCTTCCTTCCTTCCTTCCTTCCNGTTTTTTAGCAACAGGTATAAAATCACAACACAGTTATTTCACATTCAGCTTCATAAAATCGATGTTCCTTTGTGTTTCTTCCACTACTGGCATTAATGAGCTTCTATACTGCCTGCAAACATTTTAACTTACTATTTGGTTTGTCTCAAAGTTAAGAGCTTTGAAATACTCTGCAGTTGGTTGCAATATTTTCAGATTCTTGTTGATTTCTTTATTATATTTACATTGAGACTGCCAAGAAGTTAATTTTAGTAAGCAGCTGCAGGTTCTAACAACACAGCTGTTAAGAATGGTAATTGCTAGAAATTGGGGGTGAAAAGAAATATTTTCCATCTATTTAAATATAAAACAAACTTTTGTCAAAATGTATCAGTGACTCCAAAACCCCACCCCCAATTAATATGTTCATCACTCATCAAAATATTTAAGGCTGTCTAAATTGTTAAAACCAAAAAGATATGGGAAAGTGAACTCTTTCAAATCCTCTGTGTTTTCAGATTTAGAGGCCTTGTGTCAAGTTACATTCTCTCTTCAAACAGTAGTCCTTGGTGGTATGAGCTGTTCTGTTTTTGTGGTGTTCAGATGAGAGGCAACGTCCACGTGACAGCACTTACAAATGCAAACCATGTATTTCAAGTCCACATGGCATTTCCAGAACTTAGGAACATGGTGTCTCAATATTCATTTTTCTTCTCAGGCCAACAACATCAGAGAAAAATTTGAATTTTCCCCTAAGGACATGTGTGACTTTCCTTTCGGTAGAAAAGAAAGACTTAGAAACAAATCTGAAGCAAGCCATTGCTTATCTTTTGTCTGCTTTTCATCAAGATCAGATTCTGATTGATTGTAAATCTCTCAGCACACGTTTGACTTGAAATCCACTCTGGTAAAGAGAAGTTAGTGATTTTTTTTTTTAAATTGTCTTCATGGTGTATTTTTGTTTCAACTACTATATTTTCTCCTCCTAATCTTGTGTAACCAAACCTCCTCCAAAGTCATGCATTCATTGCTCAAGTCCTGTAAACCAGTAATTTTGTACTTTGTGTTGATATGTTTAAAAGTAATGGTGGTGTTTAATACTTGATTCACAGGGCTTGATTAGTATTTCCCAACTTACATCAAACCTCCTTTGTCTATTTTATATTCAGAATTGACTACATTACTGACTCAAGCCTTATCTGTAGGCGTTAGCTATTCCAATGGAAACATTGTACTCTGAGAGAGGCCCATTAAAATCAGCATTGTGTTAAATGCTCCAGGTGGCAGCAAACTGGCAAAAGAAAGGATGGCAAGGTATATCAAGAAGGCAGAAAACTGAAATTTTATTAAATCAGTTGATAAAAGGCCTTGATTACTTTTCTAAAATATTTTTCTAATATTGTAACTCTAATTTTAAACTGTTCACAATGTAAATGGAAAATACTATTACTGCTTGACAAATTCCCTGTACTGACTGTCTTTTTTGATTTAAACTTGGAGGGCATGGGGGGTGGGGAGGTGTTACTTGTCATATTTTTCCCTAATTATAGCTACTTTTCCTTTTTTGTTGAAAATAATTTTTCAGTCTCAGATTCAAAGACATGGGGTTTTCAAACCAAGGTGCTGAATGTAGATGTTTCTGAGCCTCTCAACTTGAATTCACTCCCTTCTGTGAACTTGCCTGGACTAGTGAGGTGCAATCAATAACAGAGGTAGTGGCATAGCAGCAAAGATGTAGTCCACTGTGAGAGACCAGTCTAAGGGATCCAGAGAGAATGAGTTCTTTGAACTTTCTCTGAGCACTGCAGCAGGAAAAACTGATGGAACGTAATTTTAAGGTACCTTGAAACAAATTAATTTGTTTGCCCAACAGAAGTATCTAGACGTGTTTTGGACTGACCTTGAAGGAACCTTGGAGTTATATTCTTTGATGGACGTATTTGGTTATGTCTGGATCTTTTACCCTTGCAAGGGTTTCAATGAAAAAAGAAAAATGCCGTGGGATGCTTTTTGGAATTACCCTTGATGGTTCTTCTGCTCTACATCTTTGATTATTTGACACAAAGGTTAACAAAATGCCTTTTAGAGAGGCAGTAAACTTGCAGGAAGAAGTAAGAATGGAATATAAGTACAGATCTGATATTGTTTAATTTATAGCCTTTGCGTGGATTATTTATTTATGATCAGCTGAATATCAGCATAACTCATACTCCAGTGAGCTGAGGGGATGCGGAACACTGTAAGCAAACCCCAGGCAGGAGATGGCTGCTCTTCAGAGGTTCCCAGATGGTGTGGGAGGGGCTTGGATGAAGCTGAATCCCCAAGGGCTAATACCACCAGACCATAGAGGCTCATAATTTCTCACAAGGGTACATCCCATCCCAGGCTTCATGGTGCTTGTGAGAGGCACAAAAGGATCTCTTAAACTACTACTCTTTACGTGCTAGTGTCTTTGGCAAGAGGAATAATAATAGGAATGTTATTACTTGATTTACATATGAAGTCACAGTCTGTGAAAGAGGTTTGCACAAGGAGTGCCAATCCTGTTCCAGGAAGGGCAGGAACTCTGCTTGTTGTGGGAGCTGGTTTTGGACAGGTTCTGTTGGCTGAAAGGTGCTGCAAATGATTATGTCATTTTCTTCTCACTGAATTCTGGCAGTTTTTTTAATCCTGATAGTCATTACTTCCTTATCACATCTTGCTCCCTTTTCTCTAAAAAGAAACAAACACAAACAAAACCAGAAAAAACCCAACCACACTCCCAAAACAAAACAAAAAACCGCAACCAAATGAAACATTGCATTCCTTTATGCTAAAATAGTGAACCTCTGAACAAAATGGTAAATCTGTTAAGTCCTTATGTCCCTTTCCTATAAACTGACTGTTCCCTATTTCTGTTTATTTTTACATTAATAGAAGCCTATTGCTGCATTTTAATTTCCAGAATGATAACAAGACTCAATGTGCTTTTATCTTCAAACACAGTCAGAGGAGAGTTTTTGTTTTCCAAAAACCTTGTACTGGACATAGAAATATATATATTTACAGATATAGAATACAATGCACTATTTGCTGTGTTATCATATTTAAGTGTCTCTATTAGTTTATGACATTTATTGTAGTGAAAATATCATTACCTCATTTTAAAAACACTTCTACATATTATAAATATTTGAAATCATTTGAGTTCTTCACTTTGGAGAGGTGCCTGGCTAATGTCAGGGGAATATATTGTCCATTTTACAGCTGGGGAAGGCGAAGAATGCTGGTGCAAACTCCCATTGCAGAGCTGAAAGTAGAGAGGACTGGGACTATACAAATAGGAAATGGAGTGCTCTGCACATCAGAAATGAAAGTGAGGTAAAGATCAGTTTGGACCCAGAAAATTTCTTTCTTTGTTAACTGGATATGAGGGTCCTAAAGCCTTTTTTCATATTTGTTTGTGAAAATAGAAAAGCGATAAAGTGTCACCCTTTGAAAGTTTTTGTTTTAAAAAAAAATTGCAAGATTCGGTTCTTACAGCAGGTATTTGAAGATTTATAAATTCACTGTGGTCTCAATAGTGTCATAAATATAGAAGCAATAAAATATGCAAATAAATTACTTTTAAACCAATTGAACAGAGTATCCCCCATTTAAAAAGAATTTATGACCCATTTCAACTGTGAGTATGCAAATTAAATGGCTTGGGTTATGAAAAGATATGTGTAAGTGATTACTTCTTGCTTTCTGCAAGCTGACATCTTTAACATCTCTTGGCCAATGTAATTTTTCAGGCTGCTATTAAGAGGATGAAAGGCATAGCAAACTGACAGCAAGTTTTTGTTTTGTTAGAGTTCATTTTTTTGTAAGCAGTGCTAATATTCCTGCTTGACTTCCATTTAAAAAACAGGATTTTTCTGTAACAGATTTAGTGTGACAGTTGAGGAAGGAACCTAGCAGAAATGATAAATGCAAACTGGGCTCAACATGCACTCAATTTAAAATGACAGCCAACAGTGTAAGTGCTTCCCACAGAGCACGTGGATCATAAATCTTTGGTTGTCAAAATAAACCATGCCCGGCTTACATGTTCTCTCATGAGAACAGAGGACCTGAGAAGTAATACTATAGACTATAGTTCAGAACAGCTTCTTTTAAGAGCAGAAGTGTATCATAGGTAACATCCCTTTTGGGAATTTACAGCTGGGATGGTGTCCATTCTAAAGTAAGGCAGGTCCCTGCCACCATGATTCAGTCCTTAATTTAATATTTGTCTTGCTTTTTTTTTTCTTCTTGTCTCTCTCTTTTATTATAAAGAACAGTGAATCTTTTGAAATCAATCAACAGATGCTAAACTAATCTACCAAGAAAACAGCCTGCAAATTTAACCAGTCCTCTTCAAGGAAGAGCTGACATGGGAATTTTTAGGAGCAGATTCCTAACAGCTCTGCACCTTTTTCATGTACTCTGATCGAGCCTTTTGTGCAAGCTTTGCAGGCTTAGAACAATATGTATAAAAATAATCTCCTATCTTGCTTTTGGATTCTTGATAGTACACCCAACCTCTGCACACAACTTGTTCGCTCAGCCCTCCCTATCACATGCAATTCCTCTGCACCTCTGACTAACTCAGCTTTTCCTGCTGGCAGGGTTGGCTGAAAAGACCCATACACCTACTCTCACACTCCCATCCATACTTAGGCCTGGCAAGAAATGTGAAGTTCTCCAAGAACCATAAGGAGATGCTGAAACTTGCCTGAGAATGAGATTGTTGCCTTATGGCTTCAGTCAGAACATTTTTTGAGGGGGTGTGGATTGCAAAGGAAGGGTGTGAGCAATGTCAAAGCTAGACACAGAAATAAAATGGGAAGTAAAAGTCATGCAATACTAATCAGCAATCCATTCAGCTTCATGAAACATCAAGAAGATAAGTCAAGCTTGTTGCCTGAGGGAGCCAGAAGGGTATAGTTAATGAAACACTTCCAAGAGCTGCAAGGGTCTGTGTCTGATTGCGAAGCCACAGATTCCTTCTTTAAAATACTTACTGTTTATTTTGCTCAATGGCTCTGACAATCCCAAAGGCCTCTTAAAACTAAAGAGCTGGAAGAGAAATTAATTGCTCACTGAACAGACCCTGTTCATACTGGGTTGTGACTTACATCCCCAGCAAATAAAACACCATTCTTCCTGGAATACTCAGGAAGAGTAATTCCTGCTCAGTGTGGACAAGAGCAGCAGCACACAGAGGTGATGAGTGCCAGCTGTAATTGTGTTTTGCATAAAGCAAATTTTATATCTGGAGCATACAAACCCTTCCAGTGCAAAATGTGTTTTCCTGCAAAGCAGAGAGGAATACATGTATTTAAATAGGGAGGAAGGAAAAGTGTGAAGAGAAAATTTAGATTTATTTCACTTACAGTACAGCAGAACTCCACTGTTAAGTGTAGAGTTCTGTGAGCTTGTACGGAGTGTCTTAGTCAACTTCCTTTAGCAGAAAAGGCCTATGAAGAACTCCAATCTCCTCTCTATATATCTTAATTCCTTTAAATCATTTCTGCTTTAAAAATTATGTCTGCAGCTTATTCCAGAGTTATCAATATTGGTAATCTTTTTAACAGATGGGAAGTTTTAGCAAGTCCTGAAATAATTACAAGATAAAACCTTCACAATTCTGTATGAGTGTTTGATTAATTATACAGCTCTGACTAGAATAAAAAGCCAAACCAAAATAAAACAAGAAAAGTGCTTTGTTTCATTATGAGTTTCAATTGCAAAGAGAAAGAGAATACATTTGCTGAAATTTAAATCCTAAGTCCTGAATTTTTGGTCATTGGGGGAAAACATAATCATATTACTACTTAAATATTTACACGGATATTTTTCTCCTGTTCCTAAATAAAGATACACCACGATGTCCACAGTATATCTAAAAATCTGTAAATATATAGCTTTGGCTATTTAAATTTAGATGCACGTTTCAGAACATTAGTGATATTGTGTAGCAATACCCTTGAGAACAAGGATTAGGATGTTTATGTTCTCACTTTCAATCTCCTACTTCACACTTTGGGGTTGCATTGAATGCAAACTACCTCCCTTGTGGATAAGAGAAGTTAATCCCTAGTACTTCTGGAAATTCATACATAGGAGAGATACTTTTTAAAACTGCTATTAAAAATATCTATGCAAGGCTCCAGGTGATGAAGGCATTGCACGTGCTGAGTTCTCCCAGTTTGTAAACATTAAATCTTCACAGTGACTCAGTTCCCTAAGGCACATTGCCCACTAAAGCTCATCAAACTAAGTTGAATTTGGAGCCAAAATGTGACACTGGCACTTAGGCCACACTTCCACTGATTTCAAGTGGATTTCAACATAAGAGGAAATTTGGTTATTGGAACCTGACATCTAAACTTGCCTTTCCTTTTGTCCTTACCAATAATGGTAGCACCATTTTGTTACATTTAATTGCAGACATAAATCATATCAATTAGCCCTCTGACTGCTTGACTGTGCCATCCAATCAGGATAACGTTTCTCTACTAGAATTACTGTCTATAATTAATAATGTGTGATTTTTGACCACAAAACCATATACTTTTAAGAATTGGCTTCAGTGACTATTCTGAATTACTTGCATGGTATCCTTTATCACTACTTTTTTTTCTCTCCAAATCTTCTCTTTATGTTTCATCAGGATCAGGAGCACCAGAGAATTAATTTTTCTCTTTCTCAAATGGTATTTAACACAGGAAGAATACAAAATTGATTTTTAAGACTTTTTTAAAATACTCATCTATTCTCTTCTCCTTTTTTTTTCTTTTGTATTTCTAAAGATATGTTCAGTCTTACATTGGGTTTTTTTGGGGTTTTTTCTTTTTTCTTTTTCTTTTTTCTTTTTTTTTTTTTTTTTGTTAAAATGTAGCTTCCAGGGCAAAAAGAACAGATATTGAACTCCTGTATTAAGCTATTAGCTTTCAGGATAAATTAAGTGTTGAATTACAGTAATGTGAGAAGAGCAGAATAATTAAATGAGAATAATACATTAACACTTCTATGTTTCTCCTCTAGACCATGCAGAACAATTATATTTCCTGAATCACAGGGGATCCTGGACATACTATTAAAGGCATAATTCTTCTCCATTTGCTCCACCATCTATTTGCAGATATAATAATTTGTACAGGGTCTTTATTACACCTACAAGACTATTTTCATCCCAAGCCATTTGAATTGTAGCACTAGTAATGCAAAAAACTTACTTTCTCTTGCTTGATGAGCATCTGGACTCTTGAGAGACAATAATATTTCTGCTTTTGATTCTGCCTTTTGACACGTCATCCCAATGACATCAAGGTTAAAGCATGTGGATATTACTGCTTTAGCATGCATGTTTTCTACATTGCATAGTCTAAGAGAAAGTACACAGGTTTGGTAAACATATAACAATTATCTGAAATATTTCTTATATAAAAATAAAGAGAATATAGAAATATGTGATGGCTTGTAACAGTAACCACACTGCACAGCCTCAGAAGCTCTACTGTGTTTTTCATGTGTAAAAGTAATGACAAACAGGGCCTCTTCCTTAGTTCTGCCCTTAAATGACACTAAACAGTGTGAGGGACTGAGCTGGAGAACATGACTGTACTGCTCCCCATCTGTAATAAGAGGAGAGCTACACTTCCTTTTCCGTGCTGATCTATGAGTGGGGTCCCCAAAACAGCCTGGGTAGAAGATGCTGTTGCCACACTGTTTTAAGAGCTACAGAGCTTTAAAGAAATTGTCTTAATTTTAATGTTGTCTGCCGGCAAAGGAGTTGAGACTTACTGACCTAATACTTCCTAAATAAGGCCATTTCCAATATCAGTGAGATGAGGAAGGCATTTTCTATAGGAAGGATCTCATGGATTCCTGAGACTCAGTTAGCTTCAGTATCTAAATGAAACTATAACCAGTTTCAAACTGAGTAGGGCAATGCATTAATATCCTTCCAGGGCATGTGAGTGTTGTCATGCGTGAAAGTACATTTGGGTTTTGATGGTACCTTGTTAAGATGACAGCTAAGTTGCTGCAATCAATTAGTGAGTGAATCAACTGATTCACTAATGGCTAAACTATGGGAGCACATGCCCAGTTTTAGGAAGTCCCATTTTTACCTGGGGCTGGGGCATGCTAAGTGAACACAGTCATGGACTCAGCTGATGGACACAAATAATTAAAAAAGGTTGCCACTGCAACTCAGAAATGCTTAATTCTGTTTGTACCTTATCGTTGATCTCTCTACACCAAAGCATTATTCAGACTGATTCTTTCAGCTCATCTCCAGCTCTAGTTTCTTAATAGCTCTCAGGAGAAGAGGAAAAAAAATATGTGATGAGAAGAAACATTTTCTCAGTGGAAGCACATGAAGTAAGAAAGACATCAATCACTACCACTTTCTCTTCTTTACCTGGGAGTTATTTCTTCCCTTGTACATACTTACAGAGTTGAATGTTGCTGCAGGCGATGTGAGCCCTGATTGTGATGCTCCACCCACTGACTGCACAGCAACAAACCAAAAGAAAGTCCTTCATCTTGTTCTTTGCTACTCTCATGCTATGGCACATTGTCACCCCTTTGTAAACCATGAAAGAGATCATGGAAGGAGAACAAGGCAGAGCCTTGAAAGAATCTCTTCCTGCTTTCTTGTGTTTCAAAGGATACACAATTTTTTCTTCGAAATAAAGAAATGTAACTGCAACTCTAATACTTCTTCCCAGCCTCCCTCAGGAGGGGAAGAAGTAGAAACTAAAATTTTAGATATTATTTTCACTGCAGCTTATAACAGCTTCGGTGTAATTGGTTCAAACTATTTCTGCAAGAAAACACACACATTAGTAAATTACATTCTAAACTTGAAAATGCCTAAACTGCCTAAACTTATATATGTGTGCTACTGCCAGGACCCTGCAGTTCATGCTGATGAAACATTTCTGGGGTCAGGAGCAATGGGAGCCAAGCCCCCACAATGTATAAAAGAAGCCCTTAGGGAGTGCTGGTGACAAGCAGTGGTGCTAACAAGGGCATGGTGTGGCAGGTTGGGCAGCGGTTCACGTGGAAGAGTGTGCAGGAAGGATGCTGGAGCCCTGCCAGCTCAGCCAGAGAGCAATGGCATCCACCCCACAGAAAGCCATGGCTTCTCTGAGCTCTGCATGCCCCCTGAATGACACAGCTGCCCAGGGACAGCTCCAGGGGCAACTTGCTGACACTCAGGTGTCAGCTGCAGGGAGTGCTTAAGGGATCAGGAGCACAAGCAATGCTCTCCTCTATCCTTGCTGTTGCAAGGAATAATGAGAGAAGAAACAGGAAGAGACAGCAGATCAATACCTGACTTTCAGCCTGGTGTCACGGGCAGAATTTAAGGAGGTTTTTTGACTGTGGGTCAGTTTACAGGCCACCAGGACTGTGGATCAGACAGGGTACACCTGTCTCAAAGGAGGTATAGAGTTGCAGTGCAGTGCCTGAGGCCCCGTGTGCTCCAGCCTCATTTCACTCTGCTAAGGTGTGTAGAGCATTCCTTTGTGCTTGCACAGCTCCATGGCTGGACCCTGAGGTGCTGCAGTGGACAAGGTTAACAGGTGGACTGTGGCAAGTGTATTTCTTTCTTGCCTATAAAATATTCCATACTGATAAACCTTGAAGTCATCTGAAAATGGAACCAGGAAAAAAATTCATCTCCATAATTCTCCTCTCTGTCCGGGATGTCCTGGTGTAGCTGTAGGATGTTACAAATTTGGGATCACAGTTCTGTAGCATAAGAAAAATAGCTCTCCAAATACTCTTTGGGTAGGTGGAAGTGTAGAAGAAGGTGCATTGATCAGCTCACTGCCCACAGTTTTTTGACCCCATGTTAAAACACTGTATCTGAAACGAAATGAAGAGCCTATGGAGATTATTCCTAACAAACCAGAAATTTAAAGATTGCCTTTATTGTGTCTTCAGTCTATAAAGTGTGAATAGATACAGTGTTTTTCAGATTATTTTAAGGTGTGCTGGTCTAATATATATGCTAAATGTACTGTTTAAGGGATTATTTTTGTCCCATATTTAATCCCTTATGTTTCTGTCACAGCCATTGATGTGATTTGGTTTACTGTGCTTGTAGTCAGAACTAGTTTAGTCTAGTGAATTACGAATATATACAATTATAGCAAGATAGGATTTCCCTGATGGATATTATCCTGTCCACTAAGTGTACATTCCTGCTGCCAGAAGAGAGAGCTGCAATATGAAAAAAGCACCCTCTGTAAATATCCACTTCATATTTATGTTTTTGGGTTTTGGTGTTCTCTAGCTAGAAAGTTGTGAACAACTTGGCATACTATACCATTTTTCTTTCCTATAAAATATGGAAGGGATTTTACTGGGAAACTGATCTGACCCCAGTGCAGTAAATTTGATTGCACAATTGTTAATGTATTCTCAATTACTTCAGTCTTGGGTGCCTACTGAGCAGAGGCTTTTAAAAACATTGACCATGCAGAAGGCTTGACAGCTTTTTGGTGTGTATGAGTGGAAAGAGCGTATGGCCAACAAGCTAATTCCTTAGATCAACTCAAAAGAGACAGGCAATTGCACTGAAGTACTGCTTCCTTCCTGCTGATTAACAGGAGTTCTTGTATGGTACCTGGTACCATATATTCTTTGTATGTCATTAATTTCATATTTTACCCACTATATCCTATAAATCCCAAACTAGGATGTCCCTCAAATAAGTCTTTTTCAAACTCACCTCAAGTTTCCTTCTACCCCTTCTCCAAGGGTCAGCTGATGGCCTCTCTATGATATCTGCCAAGAATGTGACAGCAACAAAGCCTGCAGTCAATCTGTAGGGTTCTTTGCCTTAGGGATCCCCACAGAAAACTGAAAGACTCTCAGTAGTGAAGGAGCCTTTTTCAGTCTCAAGCAATGAGTTAATCAAATGGCTTTAAATTAACAGAGCTTTGGCAGAGTTGTGGAAAAGAGTAACCCATCCTTCTGTGGAACTGTCAGAGAGCAGAGAGCAGAGCATCCATATCCCAGACCAATTCAGTAGCTGGAACAGGATGGTCCTGTGCTGTGAGTGGCTACCAAAAAGAGTTCACTACTTGAATCTCTGAAAGACTGTGCCTAAAGTTAAGTAAAGCAGTGCCAGAGGTAGCCTTCAATGAAGAGGCATAGACTGACTGCATCCACACTCCACTGCAGTGGTTATGAGTCTCCTCATTGCCTCTGTATGATGCTCCTCTGGCACTATGATCCTATGGTGCACTGCTTGTTGTCTGTGTATATATTTTAGTTTGATTTTTTTAATTCAGAGTCTCTGAAATAATGCTGAAGCCACGTCCAGCCTGGCAAACTGGTTTATTGTTTTCATAGCATGAAACTGGAGGTATTTGGGTTGTGCTGGAGGGCTGTGGAAGGATACAAATCTGTCTTGTCTACACTGCATTTGCAGTGGTCTGTGGCACAGACTGGCCTTAAACTGGACCCAGGGATTGCTTCAGAGTGTGCTAGTTCTAGTCTAAGCTATTCCTCTGAGTGACACCCAACACCAAGGCAACAGTGTGCACTCAGTCAAGCAGTAGGGATGAATAAAGATGCTTCTCCCACACTCCATTTTATTTAGCTGTACAGTCAGAGGAATCCAACTGCTGAGTTGTTGCCCCTACAGCACAGTCTGCTTCCAGATCTAAGCAAACCTACCTTAGGATCACTAGTATCAATTTTTTCTACAGAGGTCACACCGGAATTCCTTTGCTCAGTTGCTAATGGCAGTGGTGCACAGATCCTGCTGACACTGTGTATGCTCTGTTTGACACTGATTTCTGATAGTCTGCAGCTGCTTTAGGTGGTTCTTAATTTTTATTCCAGTTTAGTGATAACAAGCAGTCCCCACAAACCACACTTCACAGAAGTAAGATATATTTGGCATAATTTCCTTCTTCTCAAATAGCCTGTTTCCCTAGAGTGGGGTCATCTTAGTGAGGCAGATTCAAACATTTGCATAATGCATAAAGATGCCCTTATTGTTTGTTTCAATTCAGTTTTATTTCTATCTTTAAAGAGTTTTCTATTGTAATGCACCAGAATGCTACATACCCATGAGAGTACCCTTAGCTTGAGTCAGCTCCTGTGCTCTCCAGCAGATATCCTTAAGAGTTTCATTCACCTTCATTCTATCTTCCTACAAGGAGTTTCCTCTCTCTGCCTTTCTTCCTTGTCTGTATGCCTCCAATTTTGTATACCATACCAACAATTCTTTTAAAAATGCACACCTCACATTTCCTATGAACACAAATTTCCTCTGAGATTAATCTATTTTTGAACAAGACATCAATTCATCTGAAGACTTTATTAATTCTTGTTGCCTTTTCAAATTAAATGAAAAATATTTGCAACATTTTAAGATAAGGAGACATGGCATGTTTCATCCTGATTCAAGTATTTGCTGTATTGTGATTGGGCCTCTTGGCTCCATGAGGTTTGCTGGGTACTCTATACAAGTTCTGCTGACAAATTTTCTTGTAGAGCATCTGACTTCTGTGGGAGTTCTTGTAGAATTTGCATTGTTCAAACAAACAAAAAAGTCATTATCTGCACCCTTAGAATGCCTGCCTAAATTAGCTTGGCACCCAAAAAACTAAGCTTGCCAGCTTCTGCTTTCACATTTTGGTTTTCCTATAGGTATGGACATTTTTGTCCCTGGCTCTCAATTTTTTAAGAAGTTGGGAACAAAAGAGAGAAAATAGAGGGAATTCCCCTCTGAGTACATGTACTTTTCCTGATAACAGCAGAGGGCTTGACATTTTTCATAATCACTGTACCTTGCACAGACATTAAAACTTTAAATGGCCCCATGCAGTGCAAAAAATTATACCGCAGTCTTGCTCTTATGTTCCAAATTTCAGTTAAAACCTTTTATATGGAGCCCATGCAACCCTATCATCAAAGCTGAAAAGGCAAACTCTTCATCACATATGACTTAAAAGAATATTAGAATTTAATTTTCATTGATTCAGAACTCCTTTGTAAATTACTGGTTTAGGGTAAAAAACAGATTTTCCATTAAATCTGGATTTGTGCAAAATCAAGATCAAAAAGAATGTGATAAAATGCTTTAGAATATCACATAATTTAGGAATACTTTAACAACATCTCTACTGAATTGAACAGTGACCTTCTATTATTCTGTATTTCAGGCTCAGGGAGCCCTTCTATTCATGTGTTGACTACTAAAAGTATTATTTATTGTGAATTTTTCATGTTGTAAGTATTATATCTTTGCTATGTTCTTGCTAGCTACTGCAGGATCTTTTGGTGAGGATTTTGGTGTTAGTGGTGAGGGGAGGGAATGATTTATTTTTCCAGATGACCTTCTAAAAGAAGTCTGTTGTATTACAATTGATAACTGCCATGATTAGGCAAATGGGTGGAGAAATTAATGAGTTTTCATTTTCTTAAAGAATAAGAATGTTACTAAAACATGCACATTGAAAAGGATGAAGGCAGCCTGCTAGGAGGTTTACTTTCAGTAAACAAGAGAGCCAATTAAATAAATTAATTTTCCTTCTTAGTGGGCATATTTCTTCCCATCATTTTCATAGAAAAGGCAACATGAAATCAGCAAAGAGAGATCTGAGAACTGGTAAAGCCAGGAAAATGCTTTTTAGGGATTTTTGATTGAGAGGCAGACTTTATTAGGCAAATTATAATTAGATTTTATGATTGCTTGAGGCATGCCTGTTTGGTCCCATGCCTTTTCCCTGAACTGTATGAAAGATGATCACTGTCTCTCCCAGCACCCCTAGAGCAACAGTGGGAAAGAGATCATGGCCAGCAATTCTGCTTGCCCTAACAGAGGAAGGGTGGGCTACAACTCTGTCTTATATAAGACCAGCTGTGGGATTCAAACTGTCAGACAGTCTTGTCATCCAAAATATGTCGAAGCTGCCACATTCACATCAACTTTCCCAGTGAGTCAGAGCTTATCTGACATCCCCCACTGATGGTCAGAGTCTGACTTACAGCAGACTGTGTGTTAAAGTCACCATAAAATCCCATGCAAGTTTTTCACCAGCCATAGTGCCACTCTTGACAGAACAAGCTTTGAATAAGGATTTTTATTTTCAAACTTATATTAATGCCCAGGAAACAAGGTCAACAGAAATCATTGCATTTCTAGAAAGAGCACTGCTCATTACCACTAATCACAAAAATGAATCATCTGCAAGCTGCCTGCACTTACAACTGTCTTGCTTAGCTTATTGGATGGCACAGTGCCTGCTCATGTGTTGTTTAGACGCATTATAGGGAATAGGTGTCAGAAAAAATGATTTTACCAGGATAATTTAAATAGAACAACAACTGTTATCTTGTTAGCAATAATTTCCCTTTTGGTGACAGAACAAGAAAGCATAATTCTCCCATGAAGCTTTCCAGCCTGCTGGCACCTGCTCCCTGCTGCAGCATCATGAAGTTTAGTCAGTCAGGCTCCTGGACTGCTGTCCATGAGATGGGGCCCATTCTTGCCAGGGATACCAGAACATCAAGAACATGTTTTCATCTTACTCAAATTGCAATTCTTGCTTTGATGTCAAAGACTAGGAAAGTACAGAAGAGGAAATGTTTCCTAGCCACCAGTTTGGGTTTTTTTCCTCTTCTGTCTCTTGCTGGAGCTAATTCTCCCCAAAGTACTTCATCTTTTCAGCTGGACAAAATGTTCTGAATGTTTGCATTAAAGTTTTTGGATCTTCTGTTAAACCCATCTAGAAGGGGATTTCTAAAGAAGCCTAGCATACCCATTGCCTCTGGTTTTAAGCACTCTGAATCCATTATGGAGGATACACTGATTGTCTCCTTCCAAAGGGGTCAAATAATTGCAGGAATTTGAGTTTAATTAGCCCTTTCTGTCTGTTTTCTTCTTCTTTTTTTTTTTTTCCTATTCAAATAAGTCAGAACTGTAAACATGAAAATAAACAATTCTTGCTCAGTTTCTCATCATAGTGTAACACAGTCCAAACCACTTCTCAACTCCCACTCAACATTCAGAAAACAGAGCATCTCACACGGAGCACCTGCCATCTTGCAGAATAGTGCCATATGTGATTATCTACAAGATTTATGTAGAGATGTAACACCAAACTTAAGACAGAGAGGAGTGTTTCCTCTTACTGGGGGCTCTGATTAGACACTGCGTAAAAATTGTGCAGGTATCTCCATGATCCCTTTTTTGTCTTGCCTCTTATTTTAATTATTGAGAAAGCATAAGTAAGATCTGTCAGAAAAAGTAAGACTGCAATAAGGTTAAAAATACTTCAGCAAGGATATGAATTATTGCAGTATGCTACCACTGTTTTGTTTCTGCCTTCATAATCCAATAATATGTCTTGAAAATGTCATTTGTTTAGTCATTTTAAGCATGTTCTGATTTCAAAACCAAAATGTGGAGTTTTATTTTCTGTATCTCAGAAAATATGTTAGAAATATTTTGGCAAATTAGTTTCCATTTCAGTTAGAAAATTCGTCTGTAAAGTACTCAGGCATCCAAGTTTGTGATCAAAGCCCATCTAATTGAGTTTTGTAAATTTTTTAAAGATCCAGAGAGAGGCAGTATGTATTTGTTTCATAAACTGCAGGAGCATATGTCCTAAACTATATGTATTTAAAGAGCTGACTGAAATACAGGCAAATTCATGACATTTTCCTATGAAACATTTAATTTGTTGTTGTTATGTTGGAGAAAAAAAAATCTACTAGATTTTTTTTAACAATAGCTGCCACCAATACTGACTCCTAAGGAGAATTCATTAAAATTTTTCCTCACGTTTATTCTAAAGAAAGTTAAGGAAATAACGATGCTATAGTTAGGGGGGATAATAAGAATGAATAGTACTATTCATAATAATCTTCATATCTATCGTGCATTAGCATATGAACAATAGACATCTAATACTTTCAGCTACTTTATTCTCTCTCTCCTATTTGTGTATGGGACATGCCATTGTTTTGAGTTTTTACATCTCAGCTGACTATGATGACTAGCTAAATACTGGTATAACTAAACTGAAAAATTTTAGAGTTCTGGAAGTCAGATGTATCATCCAACTGACCAACCGGAGAATCCTATGGACATTGGCTGTATAACAACCACAGAAGTCTTACTAATTAAAATAATTTAAAAATTGAAGATAGGTACAGCTTTTGCTGTAGTCCCAAGGCTGCAGTAATTTATCAACTGGAAGACATGTTAACAGGGACCTGAGTTAATTGATTGAAATGAACAAGACTTCATATGCATCTTGAAATTTTAGCATAATTCTCTAGTGCTATTCATTTTGGTGACAGAGAAGAACTTTCCTGATGTTCTGCTGCTAATAAATACTATTTAATTCATCTAAAGTTATTGCTGGTAGAATACTCTGTCTCTAAATTTAAAGAACTTAAGCAGATGTCCAAAGCACAAAGGGATACATGCTCATATATTCTCAAATGAGAAGTCCCAAATGTACAGCTACACAGATTCCATAGCTCAGGGAGAGGAAAATAGTACAAATGGATCTTTGAAAGAATGGAAAAGTAAAAGTGTCTCCTGGCCTGCAAACAGAACAATGTTTTTAATTTTTATGACAATTTTAATGATATTTGTGTTAACACTACTTTTAGTCTCCTTGAGACTTGTCCAGGCTCGACTCCCATAAACATACAAGAGCACAGGGCTTGTAAGAGAAAGAGAATTAACAAATGGAAATCTGTAAACTACATCAGTGCCAAATTGAACTGGTAGGTGGCAACATGAATCCAGTCTTGCGTATTACAGAGGAGGTGAGAAAGGCAGCACAGTTTCTTTAATCTCACGCTTTCTCTTCCTGCTTGTAGGAAGATCCCAAGTGGTTTTTTTCACAAAAAGACATCCAACTCTTCCCAACTGGCTTTTATTTTTTTTCTAGGGAATGAGGCAAGTGGGAGGAAAGAATACAGCATTGTTCTGCATGGACTGTAATTTTTTCAGAAAAACTGTTTTACCTCATAAAACATAGCATCTTTGAGTCTAAAACATTTTGTGGAATATACCAGTCTAGAGCCAGAGGTCCCCCAGCATCCACAGGAAGGAAATAAATTTTCAGAGGAGGTGAATTATCATCCCAAGAGATAAGGGGCAAGTTCCAACCAGAAATTTATACGCTGCAATGCTCTGTGCTACAGTGGTTGGTGGCCTGGTGCCAGTCCCAGGTGTAGAGCAGCTTCAGGAGTGGCATTTGCACCACTGGCTCAGGCACATATGCTTTCCTTGTACTGAATGTAGTGAACACAGGGGCTGGGGATGCTGAGGAGGTAGGAGTAAGCCACTAAAGTTGCTGGAAAGGCACGTTTCTGAAGGCATGCAACCCTTTAGGACATAGGTGAAGTTTCCCACCTATCTTTTCCTTCTTTTTTTTTATTAACCAGTTTCACCTCCATAAGGATACAAGAAGAGTAGACTTCCTGAGTCAGACTTTATGTAACATGAAACAATTTCAAACAGATGATCTTCAGCAATAAAAAACTACACCTATGTGTTGCATAGTCTCTGGATTGCCACTAGGTACCCACCTATGCACTCTATCACTCCTGTTCCTCAACTGGAGAAAGAAGAAATCCTGATGAGAGCATCATGGTCTGAGCCATCTAAATCCAATACAATCTGCCATGCCAAAACTAAAGGAGGAAAGAGAGAGGCGGATTAAAAAAAAAAGGAACAAAATGAAACAAACAAAAACCTAAACAAATAACAAAAGCAAAGAAACAAAAAACTCCAAGCAATGTGTCAAATCTGGGAAGGGCAACAAACATTCATTTGAACATCTGCTCTGACTGGTGAAAGGCTGAGGGCCTGGAAAGGAAGAGTAGCTGAAGCTCTGCCTTCCAGCATAAATGACCTTGTGTTTCTTCAATCCACTCCAGTGCTGTATTCCACTCTGCTGGCATGGTTGAGGAAGGGAAAGGAGGAGGTGAGCCATCAGTGACATGCATGGAAAGTGTGCAGTGAGGAGTGGCCGTGCCACAGAGTAAACACACTCCTCTGGGCTCCTCACACACCAGTGCCCCAGCTGCCCACAGCACCCCAGCTCACCTCCCCAGCTCTGCATTGCTGCCCTAGACAGCTCAAGCAAAGGCCTATTTCTTGTGTAAGGTGATGGCCCAGGGCACAGTCATGGGGACCAGGACAGTTGGACACACAGGACTGCCTGGCCAAGCAGACACATCTGCTGACAACATCTGTCTGAAAATGAACCAGCCACATTTGGATGGGGCTTTGAGCAACCTGCTCTAGAGGAAGGTGTCCCTGCCGATGGCAGGGGTCTGAAGCAAGGTGATCTTTAAGATCCTTTCCAACCCAAACCACTCTGATTCTATGATCCTACAAGCACTTCTCACTTTGAAGGTGTCTGTATCAATCAGATCCTGAACTCTGAGGTGAGGTGGGGAGTGAAAGTGTATTAGGAATTTTTTTTCACTTCTGTCAGCAGCTTCTACATTAGCAGTTTGGCATTAGAAATTGAGGTTTAATTGGTGAATAACCTGCCAATCACATTTACAAAATGTACAGGAGGTACTTTTAAATTTTTGCATTCTTGAAACATTGGTGATCTTTTTCATGTATCTTTTAGCCTATCTCTCTCTTATTACTTGAATAAAAGAAGTGGGAGGACAAAAAAGAGAACAGCAAGGGCTCGAGAATCTTGTTATAAAGATACAGAACATCATCTGTAGGTGGTGATATAAAAAATTACAAGAAATGTTCCTCTCTGTTACTGTATATAGATATGCCTGGTCAAAGTCTGCCACTACAAACACCAGGATATAGCCACATTGCTGAACGTCATTATCCTGCTTTCTCCAGTAGCTTCATTAGTAAGTCTGACGTCGAATTCCCTAAGTCTTTCTGAGTGCTTTTGGCTGTCTCAAGAATTAATTTATCAATTCCTGGCTTTTGCAATCACATGCTCATTCCAGCTAAAATTGCACTAGAAAGTTGTTGTCTGAGTTACTTTATCTGTACTTTAACTCCTCTCTCTTGGAGTCAGTTGGATGTCAATCTGAATTGTGATCTGGTGTTTGTTTTAAATGCAGCCACCTGGATGGTTTTGGTCTTATTCTTCATCCTGGCTTTTCAGACCACTGCAAAATTTCCTCATCCTGTTTCTCATTTTGGGGAATTTTTTTTTTTTTTGCCTCACCAGTTTGGTGACATTCTATTTTCAGAAATAATTTAGTCAGCAGTAAGAACTCCACCCTTCAAACAGCATTTCATCAGGTAAGTATCTGAACAAATTTACTAAAACATGCTACCAGTGCTGAAATATTCCTCTAAAAGTTCATATAAAAGAAAGTTTTTTCTGTCACTTTAGGATTATCCATGAGAAAATAGGACTGTCTGGAAAGACATTTTTGCAATGAGGTATTGATTTTAGGGAAGTTTTTGCAATAGAAATGTTTATGAGATCCAAGGCAGTCTGGTCACTTCTGTTGGCAGATTGGAATAGAGATCTGAAATGAAATCCTGGTATTGATCTGATAAAGATGTCTTCAGTAGGGTGCCATTTTTGAAACAAAAAGATAGTGTATTGTTCCAATGCAAAACACAAACCCATTTCCAAACCTTAAGAGCTCATAAAATTGCCAGACTGTTAGCTGCTAATGAGTTACATGTCAACAGGGACTCGTGGTTATGAAGATTAGATGGTCTTTTACTCATTTTTTCCTAACAGAATGTTCTCTCTGAAGAGGGGAATCCCTGAATGGCAAGAAGCTGTGGTGTCATCTCTGTCACAGTGTTTACAGAAAATGGCTGATGCATTGTCCTACTTCTCAAGACAATGGCACTTTGAAGGCATTGGAAGATTACTCCATCTACTGAAATCATCCTGAAGTTAAAGGCTGGCTGTAAGCCCGGGCAAACCACACTGCTCCCCAGGAAAACAGGCTGGTGGGGCATCAGCACAGCACAGGCACTGCTTCCCACTTCTCCCATTTCCCACCCCTGGGAAGCCAGGCTGGCTGCTGCCACTGCCCCTGCAAATACAAGGTGTGTGCAAAACAGGCTAGCCTTGGAGGAGGGTGGGGACACAGGATGGGAGCACACTCTTTCAACAGCACCAGCAATCGCTGTGTCTGCATCCCTGCCAGTGTCTGCAAAGAACAGGACCAGCAAGCTGGATTTCTCAGAGTTCTCACATTCTCTCTGGTTCAGCCAGCTTTTCCTGTGCCAGGAGCAAGAGCATCATGACTTTGTTTTAGGTCAATGAAATTCAACTTTCTGTGCTTTCCTGAGAAGCCATTTACTGAGCCCCAGCTCTGATAAAGACCTAACATCATCATTAGGGACAAAAATAGTGTGGTGGCCTGACCCCAACTAGCCTCCACCCAGTGGTTTACCCATGCCCCCACAGCAGAAAAGGGGAGAGAATAACAGGGCAAACGTGTGGAAAACTTACAGGTTGTGATAAAAATAATTTGATAAGAGAAGAAAAATAACAGAAACAAAATCAAGTGATGCAAAAGCAATCTCTCACCAGCTCTCACCAGCAAGACACAGCAAAGGTGACTTCCCTGGGAAGAGGGAATCTTTAGCACAGTGCTACAGTGGATGGAACATCTCTTTGGTCAGTTCAGGTCATGTGTCCTGCCTGAATCTCCTCCCAAATACTTGTGCATCCTCAGCCTGCAACAGCTGAACCACTGCTCTGGCCACAAATCTTGAAACACATCACCCCATGGGCTGCTTACCCCAAGGTATTTCCTTCTCAGCACTCATAGGAGCAGCACTGGGAATTTTCAGGGAGATATTTATTAAGGCTAGCAAGTAGAAAAATTGTAGTTTAGTTTAGGGTAAAATCTTAAAATGGGGTTAAAATAAAGTTGAAATATGATGTGGTTTAGATTCATGTTTCAATGTGGTTTTTAATGCATATGGCAATACTGAGTCCCTTCTATGGTTCAGAACACCACAAAGCATTTTTGTAAATCTTTTCCCTTCTTAAAGTTGGAATGCACTGAAATATACTTTTGCTGGCAGTTGGGAATTGGACTAGCAAGGACCAAAATTTATGAGCTTAATTTTGTGTTCAAAATATTCAAGTTTCTGAGTTTGCAAATATTTATTTTGTTTCCTTTACTGATATGGCAGACTTTTTTTCCTATTTCTTCTGAGATGAAAATATTCTCAGTAATGAAGATCCATTTGCTTTTATTTTGCATGCAGTTATTTTCAATTTTTATTTATATATTTTTGATAAATACTATAAAACATTTGCAAAACTTATTTTTTCCTCACTCCTGAGATTTTTTTGATGTGTCTTTCTCTTGGGGTTTACCTCTTTCTTCAAAACACTGGAAGATATACTGTGGACATACATCATAGTAAATAAATGAATAAACTCTTTGCATCAGGCACTTAACATCACAACAACCCACTCACTTGTCCCTTGAAAAATTCACCAATAACATCACTGACATAGTTGTTATTTCGTTTTCCCAGTAAATGCTTAAGAAGGGTGCTGAAAAAAGAATTCTGACTTTTCTAACATAAAGGAAAGGGTTTAAAAAATTCCTAAGCCCCCAAGAGACATTAGCCCCTGAATCTGAAGCCTGAGTAGGTGGCATTACTCTCAAAGTAAGGCTTTTGTTCTTCAAAATGTGTTTTAGCAGGAGCTCTCTTTGGGGACTGTTTTAAGGCAATGAAACCAAGTAAAGCCTTGACAGCAGGTTCACTAAATATGGAAGGGCACATCCCAGGGACGAAGGCAATTCTTTCTGTTTAGTCTATTTTTTGAAGCTCTCTCTTCTTCTAATCTTCTGGCAATACTCTAGCTGTCACCTTTGAGTAAATCTTGCAAAGATTTTTTTGCCTATAGTAGGAATAAAACCTTGTGTTCCTTAGGAGTGGAGAAACGTATGCAGGTAGGCAGGCAGGCAATCTCCCTGGCTGTGCTGCGTCGTGCCTCAGTTGAGGGATGCTGCATGCTCAGCAACTGTCAGTACAGCTTCTCCTAGGAGCTTTAAATTGCTCTCTTGAAATGCAGTTGCAGAGGCTCCTTGTCTTCTGTTTGAGTATGCAAGCTGAAACAAGGCACATAGCGGAAGGCAGAGCTAAGCTCAGTTACTCTTTGCCTCAAATCCTAACAGTTATGTGGGGCAGATTTAGTTAAACAGAAATGCCACTTCAGAGAATTTGTAAAAGTTGTACCCATTTGAAAAATTTGGATCCTTCCAAATACTTAAATGTACCTTAAAACTTTGCCTGATGAACCCTCTGCTTTATCTGGGTTCTGAAACCTCATCCCATGTAATTTCATATCTTACCAGGACACCGCTTTGTAGAAATCCCTTGGGGAAAATCAAATTTCTTATGAGGTCTGTTACAGTCCTTGGAATTTTTATCCTATGTTTTCAAGGACTTCAGTAGAAATGGCATTTTGCCTCTCTTATATGTAATAAATTTCTATTCTGAAGATGATTAATCTACTTTGCTAATGAAGTTTCAACTGTCTTACTTTGATAAGCATGAATAATATGTTTGTGTTGTTACTAGATATCTAAGAAACTTTTTATTATTTGTCATACAGTCCAATCTAGCTACTTTTAGTCATCATGAATAACTGACTTAGCTGTGGAAAAAGGTATACTTTTAAAAATGTGATGGTATGTCAGCATAGAAACATAGAGGACGTTGTACTGAGATATAAGTTTTTCATGCTTTAAAGCAAAGCCAAGATACTACCTACAGCATCTACATTATGGAACAAAGCATGTTTATTTATTAATATTATAATTACATATTTATTATGTAAATTCTTCCCCTTTAAAGTGCCTCTTCGGAATGGCTTTTATGGAAAATGCACTAGAAGAAGAAAATGAGCAAAAGGAACCACATTTCTTGTCACAGCACTGGGAGAAGACATGTAAAGGTAAAAGGTGGAAGTTTCATTTTGGATGACATGCCTGAGAACAGGAATAAATCTGTGTGAACCCTCTCTTTCCTGTTTCTGGCAGTCACTGGCAGCTATGAGACCTAAAAGAATGCCTCCTTTTATATATTTGAAAGGGCTTCAAAATTTCTAGATTCTTGATAAATGCTGTTTTTCATATGAAAGCACATAGTTAATCAGAATTGTAATTCTAATGCTGGTGGATTTGCTAAATTAGTTTGAAAAACAACCAAACAAAACACAACCATTGACTAGTTTTTTATTTTGTGACAATGGTCTGTATGAGTGAAATACTAGTCCTGATTGTTACCTTCATCATATAATGAATTATCAACAACTAGCTGGGGGTTTTTTACTGCTTTTTTTTTTTTTACCCCCTGGTAAGTGCCTTCCAGAACTTTCCTAAAGAGGGAAGATGAGAATTTAAAATATCTCTGTAAACAAAAATCTTTCTATATGCTCCCTACTACGGATTTATTTTCTTTTCATTTTTATTCCGATGCTTGTTTGACCACTCTGTTCTTGCACTGTATGATGCTACTCAGTTACCACTGAGACCTGCAGCATCAGTGAAGTGGGGTAAACAAAAGAACCCAGTCCTGTTCCTACAAAGAAAAAATTTCATCTTCAAACCATGAGATCTCTGAAGACTGTATAAATATATGCAAGTTATTCTGGAGTGGTGCTTTTGCATGTACAATACAATTACCACACCAGCTTGTCACATTTCATTTACTATTACTAGGATTCAATATTTAGACTGTGGCAGTGCTTAGTCTGCAGAGGCATTTTGCTAACACAGGGAAGAACAATACTGCAAAAAAATTTAAAAGAAGTAAGGGAAAAATAATCAGCTGTCTTATAAATGCAAATGAGATTAATTTAGTTAGGAATTAAACCAATATTCCATGTCTTAAACATGGATTTCACCTCAGCTATTCTATTTGCCAGAATAATTTGGTATGACCTGAGAGCAATATGCTGTACAAATGAATGCTTTATCATATTCTTTTTCATATACCTGTAAGACTTAACATATCTCTTTCAAAATGTCCCCTACTGTGTCTTCTTTTACAGGTCTCTGGTCAGGTTGGACAGCTTATGTGGCTGTCAGTACTCACATGCTGTAAGCACAGCTGTGTCCCCACTGCTTCCGCAAAGTAGACTTGGATTTGGGATGGTCCCAGGCTTTTAGGCATATCAGCCTAAAAGCCATCTAGCCATCAACTTTATCAGGCTCCAGTCTGCAGGAACATGGGTGCTGCTGATGTTCCTTTTTAAAATCAAAAAAGAAATCCTTCTGTAGTTTGTCCAAGTTAGCATCCCAAACTTCATGTGGGTTTTCCTTTAATTTTATAATTCATACAGGCAAGCACTTGCATATTTCAAGCAGCATTGCCATTGTACCAGGTTGATTTCCTTGTCTTTAGCAACTAGATTTATTTCCCTATATATTCTTCTCCAAATGTTCATATTATAGTTATGAAAATTACCCCTAACTACAGTTTCACCATCAGCCACTCAGTGTTAGATACTGACTGACTGAAGTCTCACAAAGTGACTTTTCTGAAATTTTTGCAATGTAGCAAAGCTCTAGTAGTTTGCAAACAATTATTAGGTCTGAACAAGGGGTAATAGCTTTAAACAGAGAGAGAGTAGGTTTAGATTAGATATTGGGAAGAAATTCTTTACTGTGGGGGTGGTGAGGCACTGGAACAGGTTGCCCAGAGAAGATTTGGACACCCCATTCCTGGAAGTGTTGAAGACCAGGCTGGATGAGACTTTGAGCAACCTGGTCTAGTGAAAGGGTGACCCTGACAACAGCAGGGGAACTGGAACAAGATGATCCTTAAGGTCCCTTCCTATGTAAACCATTCTATAATTCTGCGGATTATTTTTCTCCAAAAAGACAAGTTGCTCTTCAATGTCTAGAAAATTCTGTGTTGGGCAGGCAGGTTTATTTATTATTATTAATATTATGGAACAGAAGCATATTTTTCAAGATCTCCATTTTTACCTGGAGAATTATGTAAGTTTAACATCTATTAGAAATGGAAAAATGTGATTTCTCCTAAAATACACCAAGATCCTTTCTACATGGTTCATAGGTTTCTAACTATTATCATTAATACTATTCATGGAATAAAGGTATAATTAATGGAGTAATATTTTTGGAAATATTATTCACAGAATAAGAACAACTGGTGTGCAATTGTTTTTGCTCATTCAAGGAAAAGTGCCTTTCTGATTAGATCCCAAACTATGTCACATATTTGCATAATGGTGCATTACATGGCCACATTAGAGACTTGCTGAAAATAACCAGAAGGCAATGTCTTACTTGTTCTAACATTTGGTTCATTAGCAGGCTTATCATTTTCAGGCTAAGCTAGAGAGATACATGCAAATATTCGCTATTCTTAATTCACTTGCCAAACTATCTCTTTCCCATCTTGTTTAAAATCTGGCAAAGTTGTGCAGAAAAAAACTAGGGGACTTTCTTGACAACCAGCTGATGGTGTCAGCAAAGTGTCCTTGCAGCAAAAGCCAAGAGCACCGTGGGCTGCATGAGGAGGGAAGCGTTGCCATCAGGTGGAGGAAGGTGATCTTTCCCCTCTACTCTGCCCTGGTGAAACACATGCTGGGTCCAGTTCTGGGCTCTCCAGTAAGAGAGAGACACGGACATACTGGAGCAAGTCAGTGAAGGGCTGGTAAAGTCATGGAGGGTTTGGAGCAGGAGGAGCCTGGGACCACTGGAAGTGCTGAACACCTACGGCACCATGACTCTCAGTTAAGGTAGAATCGATCTGTTTGGGCACAGTACAGGGAATGCCCTCACACTCACGGTTTTTTCTATACCTCTCCTGTCCTTGTTTTTCACCCTTCTGATATTTCCACAGATAAGATCATATTCACTGAAGCTACAGAGACTAATTGAGTGTGGAGAAAAGTATTTTAACAGGGATGCTCCTTGTCCTTTCTTGAGTATTGCATCTAAAGAACAGATGATCTCCGATTCACTTCTCTGGCATTAGAAGCTGCCTTCTTCCAGCAAGGAAAAGCTTTTGTCACATAGAATATAATATACATCGTGTCTCTACACTCATAAATTCCCTGATATTCTTCCTAGATTTCAGAAAATTATTTATATACTATACCATGTATAACTCCTTTTGACTTCTGTTTAACATCATCAGTGTTGGTCCTGATGCCAAATTACATAGGCTAGATGTGTCACATTTTTCTCTGCACCTCTTCTTGGGCCCTTTCAGAACTACAATGTATAATATGACTTTCTGATTTGGGAAGGGAGTTATTTTATATTT